>JARHVA010000045.1:957500-972500 GCA_037957365.1 Torreya grandis
TTTGAACATGTATAAATTTGTTTTTTATTTGATGGAGTACCTCAGACTTAGTGCATAACAACCTAGGACCAAAGTAAACAAACCCATGTGACTACTTTCCCTTAAAATTACCACATGTGTAAGATCTTACTTTGTGAAAGTGCTCACTCAGAAAATGGATAAGTATAGGAAAACAAGTAGGAAGTGACTATGAAGCCAAATTTGGACCTTTGTAACTTTTTTTATGCTTGGGTGAAGGACCTAAGATTTAGTGCATATGATCTTGACACAAAAGTAGAGAAACCCATATGACCAATTTCCTCTTATTCATCCACATGTGGCAATGGTGACATTAGCAAAGTGCCTACTTAGAAATTTTGACACTAGACCTAAGATGCCTAAATGAACATAATGAAAAACTAGATGGATCCCTTGCATTTTTACATTTGTTTTAAGAAATTAAAACATCCCATATGCCCTTTACAACACTTTGGACATGTCCCAAAGCCCTTTTTATCCACTAATTTTTTAAACCATGCAAGATCTTCTTATATGGGCCAAAAATGGTCAACATATTTAGTGACTCACATGGGTTACATACTTGTCTATACAAAATAACCATGTGCCTAGTCCAATCCATTGGGCATGGAGTCTCTTCTCTAGATCTAACATACAAATACCTTTGATAATACACAACAATAAAAAATAACAAGGAAAAAACACTAATAAGAAGCAAACATATGTTCAACTAGAACACTTAGGAAATGCTACACACACAACTAAAATAAAACACACACCTAATCTACTATTTACAGGATAAAACTTTACCACTCAATAGAAATGTTTTAAATGTATCCCATTCATAGGGATAGGTAGCTCTTTTCCATTCATCCTTGCTATTTGGAAAGTGTTATTTTGCTTACACTTAATGATGACATATGGTCCTCTCCATAGGGTATCAAATTTTATATGTCTTCCTAGTTTTACCCTATCTTCATCCCACTTCAATACTATGTCACCTTCTTAAAAAGATCTTGAAGTTTTCCTCTTGTCAAAAGACTTCTTCATCAACACTTGGTGATGTTATAAATCTCAATTAGCCTTATCTCTAGTCTCTTATAAATCCATTAATTCTATCAATATCACTTCCATTGGAGTATTCTCAAGCAACTATAGTTGGTGTGCTAACTCTAAGGTAGGAAACTCTTAAGAAATAGACAACCTAGCTTGGCTCCCATAAACAAGAACAAAAAGATAATTTCATGTTGACCTGTTGGGAGTTATCCTATTAGCCCATAAGGTTTAACTCTAAGGTAGAAAACTCTTAATAAATAGACAACCTAGCTTCACTCCCATAGACAAGAACAAAAGGAGAATTTCATGTTGACCTCTTAGGAGTTATCCTATCAGCCCACAAGGTTATCTTTAATTTGGTGTGATAAGCCCTCTAGTTATTCTCTAAGGTTCTCTTGATGATTATTATTAGGTTTTTTGTTAGTATATTCAACCAACCCATTAACTTGAGGGTAATAGTTGGATGAAGTGATCAAAAATATTGCATTACTATTTTCCTAATTAGTTGTCTTAATACCCATAAAAGTAAGACCATTATCTAAAATAATAGTATAAGGAGTGGCAAACCTTCTTATGATGCTCTCATATAATTCTAAGATAGAATTATCATTAGATTCCTTCAATGATACTACCTAAACCAATCTTGTAAAATAATCAATTGCTATGAGTATCCATTTATCTTGATGGGGGGTTTATCATACCAATGCAATTAAGATCCCATTACATGAAATATTGATCAACTTAGATAAGCTTCAAAGGGAGAGATGCAAGCTTCTAATTTCCTACAAAAAATCACATTATACACACTTTCTCACCCAAGCATGGTAGTCTTTGAAAATGCTAGGCCAATAATAGCCTACTCTCATGATCTTAGCAGTTATAGTTCTTAGGGAGAAATGACCTCTTATTATCTAATCATGAAACTTCTCTAGTAAAACCCCAAACTGATCATTATCAATACATCTCAATAGCACACCATTAATGTCTCTTCTAAAAAGGACACCATCCATAAGACAAAATGGAATAGATTGAAATCTAAAATATCTCCTTTGTGATCTACTCATATTATTAGGATACCATTTTGAAGAAATATGATCACATCTTGTGTCCAAATCTATATATGCAAGGAACCAACTGATTGGGAGAAATCATTATTAAATATAACCTCTTATTTTTACTCATAAAAATCTAAAACTAAGTGTTCACAAATACCTTTCCCTCTTACCAACTTTGTTACTTTGATATCAACATCATATTCCATTACCTTCGTGATCCATCCTACTCTCTTCTCACTAAGGTCTTTGCTCAAAAAGAACCCTTTGGTACTAGGATGAGAGACGATAACATGAATTTTATTATTTGAAACCATATGCTTGGACTTCTTTAGTCTTCTTAGAACATCAAGGACTTGTTTCTCCACAAAGTTATAATTGACTAAATAATGCAATAGGCTACTCCACACCCTCACCACTACTTTGTATTAACAACGATGAGATAGTGTCAAGGTTATCAAATGAATACAACATGAAGTATTTGAAAAATTTAGGATTAAAAAGAGTAGGAGCCTATGAAATTTCCTTTTTTATGGCTTTAAAATTATTCTTACCCTCTTTAGTCCAAAAAAAAAGCTAGTTCTTTCTGAGCATGGTTGTCATGGGTTTCATTAAAGTTTTGAACCCTAGTAGGAATATCCTTAAAAAAATTATCTTTCCTAAGAAAATTTTAAGACCTTTATTATGCAATGGAAATGATAGGCCAATAATAGCCTCTATCCTTTCAAGATCAATATACAAACCATCTTTGGAAATAATGTGTCCCAAGAGATTACCTTCATGGACAACAAAGATGCATTTCTTTGGATTGAGAGATATACCATATCATCTGCATCTTTCAAACACTTGTCTCAAGTGTTTCATATGTTCATTATCATCCTTGGAAAACACTATTATATCATCTAAATAAACCAACAACATCTCATTAATCAAACCTTTAAATTCCATGCCCATGGCTCTTTGAAAGCAGTGCCAACATTTGAAAAACCAAATGGCATCTTTATATTATAAAAATTCCCACATTTAGTGGTAAATTTTGTCTTATAATTATCATCATCATTCACAAGGATCTTATTATAACCTAAATATGCATCAAGAAGAGAAAAATGTTGAGAACCTGAAACTACTTGCAAAATATGCTCCATTGAGGGTAGGGGATAGTGACTTTGAGTGACACTCTATTAAGATCCCTAAAGTCCACACTAAGTATTATCTAACCATTCTCATTTATAATAGGCACAATATTAGCTACCCATGTTGAATGTTTGATAGGAAAGATTATTTCAGATTCAAAGAGTTTAGTGAGCTCTACCTCATGAGTTATTCAACCTTAGGATTGATGGGCCTCTATTTTTGTCTAACTAGTTTAACTCTAGATTCTAGATCATTAGTATGTATTCATAGACTAGGATCAAATAATTTTATGTATTTATATTCCCAAGAAAAAATTTCATTAAACTCTCTACACAAGTTAATGAATGCTTATTTTTCTAAAGTAGAACATACCTTGCCTAGTTTAAGGAGTCTATCTTTGAAGATCAAGACTCTTTCATAATTTTCCTCTTTTGTATATATACTCAAATTTTCATTATTATTATAATAATTATCATTAAAGATAATTTATAAGGTCACTAAACCCTTAGGTGTCTTATTTTTCCTTAGCTGCACAACTTGGTCACCAAATTGCTCTTAGAATCTCTTTTGATTCCCTGAGAACTCAGTTTCATTTTGTAAGAAACATGCAATATGCTTGTCACTATCAAAAACTTACTAAGACACCTCATTATCAAGTAATAAATTTATGATCATTATCTTAATGTGATATTGTTTCCCCTCTTCTTTTATGGTAGTTAGAGTATCAAATTGAGCTCCTATGGCAGCTAGTCTATCAACATGATTATTCTGCTCCCTTGGGATTGAATTTATGTTGAATGCATTAAAATCCTCAATAAAATCCTATACCCTATTTTTTTAGACCTTAATCAAAGGTTTATTGGTAGTAACCACATTCCTAATCTGATGAACAACCAATTCACTATCTCCATATACTTGTAAGTTCTTGATTCCTTTTCTCCTTGCCCATTAAAGGCCATGAATTAAACCTTCATATTTAGCTACATTACAAGTACAACTAAAAATAAATATACATGTAACATAGTATTGTTGTTTAGATGGGTATACTATCATGACAACATCTCTTATGCTGATTTTACTTCTTAAACCATCAAAAAACATTTTTCACATCTCACCTTCTTCACCTTCTTCCTTGGCAAGTAGAGGTGTTGGTATTCCTCCTTCATGTATGTCATATACTCCTAGATTAGGTTCCTCTATGAGAGCATAAAGATCATGATCATAAGTTTTAGTACCATATTAATCAAGAAACAAATCTATAATGCCTTCAAGTTTTGAATAATTTCCATCATCTACAATAGAATCTTTCTCTTCATAAACTACATAATTAAGATTAGAACTTGTCTCAATGTAAGGTTATATATGAAACTTTGCAAGAGGTTGTGTCCTAATTGTCAACTTAGTTCCATACCTTGTTATAAAGGCTAATAAATACCAATCAGCTGAAATATATCCCCCAATATTATTAGTGAAGTCCCTCAAGAGGTAAATCGCAAAGTGGGATGGAAGATCAACAACAACTATATCTTGTAATATAGGAAAACTGGGACAATCATGTAAGAAGACTTTCAAGTCTCTTACTAGTCCTATAATCTTAGAAACTATACCATATAATTGGATAACTCCTTTAACATGGGTTTCATACTTTAGACCTAATTTATCAGCTACCACATTGGGCATGATTGAAGTTGAAGCTTCACTATCAACTATGCAGTTATGGACAAGCTTGTCACCCACTATGAGGGTGAGGTAGAGTGGTGGAGGTTTCTCAGCTCTGGAGGATGGTTTAACAATTATATTGTGTAAAATTATAAGGACAATATGAATTTTACCTTAATTTAAAGGAGGAACACTAGTAGGGATAGTAGACAATTGATTTTGTAGGAGCTCTTTCTGACCAGGTATATGCAAAACATCCTAAAGGGAAATGGAAGTTTTAGTACTTTTAAATGAATCTACAATGTTTAAAGAAGCCATAACTACATTACTCTACATTTTTGGAGGCAAGGAAGTACTTGGATCCTAAGGAGTTAGAGTGATTTGAACAATCCTTCCAACATTTTGATTTGATGGAAGTGTAGGAGCCTTTAAAACTATCTCACTTATAGCTATGCCTAGCTGCCTTGTAGTAGATATCACTACCCCAATCCTTTCTTTTGGCTCCATCATTATCTACAACTGAGGTTCCTTGATTCAGCATAAAATAATCCTTAACCAGGAAGTTGGTGAAGACCTGTTCTTGAAGATGTCCACCTTCACTTATCTACATCATAACCTCATCCTTAGTAGATAGGAGAGAAGTAACTTATCCTTGAACAACAAGATCATTCTCCCCACCTTCACTAACATCCATAAATTTTCCTTTCTACCAATTTTCACCTTGCAAAAAATTACTATGAATGGGTACCATATCTCTTACATTGGTGGTAGAATTAGGATTGTATGCATTAGCATGCCTATTAGGATTAGTCTACCATTGACCTCTTCCTCTTACATACTATGGTTAATAAGGATAAGGATTCTAATAGGCACCTTAATGCACATTAACTTGCCTATTTTAAGCTTCTGAGGTTAGGAACTTTAATTTTCAATCAATATTGTTTTCTACCTATCTAGGGGTAGCCTTAGACTTAGTACTGACACTATGATTTTGAGCCATAGTTGGAGCATCGTTAGAAATATGAGATAATGGAGGTATAAATACTTTAGGTGGTAGTATTCTAGCTTGGATGAGATTATTTTTATCTCTAATATAAATTTTGTATGCTTTAGGGAGGGTGGAACCACCCATGGACTTGAGCATGATAGTAATTTTAGTGTTAATATATCTCAAATAGGTTGAGAACACAAAGCTAGGGGGTGGAATCATAGGAGGAGGTATTCTATTCTAAGTCTTTTAGAAAATCTCATTAAAATCATGTATTATTTCTTTAAGTTCTCTCTTGATTACATTAAGCTAGTGTATAAGAGAGGCATGATCACTCTCATTTCTAAATCTTTTACTGAACAACACTCCAAATTCATCCCATGACATGATGCATCCACATTCTAGAGTCATATACCAACCAAGAGCCTTCCCTCTAAGGGACATGGAAAGAAGTCTAATATCAATATTCTCTTGAGTGATATTTTTGAAGTTACAAAAGTTGGAGACATCTCTAATATGCTTACTAAGTGTAACATGACTTTCACCATTGAATTGAGGCACACCTTTTATGGAATTGGGAGGAATAGCATCATATGCTTGAAGGTGAATAGGATTTTAAGTATTGAATGTAGGAAAAGCATGAGGTTTAGCCATTTATTCATTAAAATCTTCAATTTCTTCAACCTGTTCACTCTCTTGACTTCCCTCACTAAAAAAATATTTAATCTCTTCAACTCTAGCAAAATATACTAGTTATTAAAAGTTTAGATTAGGAGGAGGATGTTAAACTCTGAGGGGGAGTTCAAGTTGAAAGGGTGGGTGATTAGGATTGAGAACTCTTCCATAGGCTGACCTAGTGAGAACCATAAATTATGGAAGTAAGTTTTTAACAAAATAATGGTCTTGAAACAAATTTATTATCTTAATGGAGTTGCCAAATGTTGAGAAGCACACCAATCTATAGTTGATGTTGTCAAGACTAGAATTTATCTTGACAAATTGTATTTAAGACAAGGTCTCACCAGGCATGATAGAACTATTGTTACCAAATATTGACCCTAAAAGAGGGTGTTCAATCATCTTCCATATTTTAGAAACATGGGAGCACTTCCAGGTAGATGGGTATACCTATAGTGGAAGTGAGCCTCTAGATTTTAAGGGTTAGCTCCCTGAATATATCTTAAAGTGCTTTCACCTATACTAACTAATTGTTTATGGGAGAAAAGGGTTAGAGTTTACATGAAATGAAACCTATTATAAAGGGTGATACACCAAGATGTTTACCACAAGACTATCATACTCTATCATAAAGAGATAAGGCATACAATATTAGTCTAAGAGTCCTAGAATGCACTAACATTAGTATTTCAATATGAAGGTGACATGCATGAAGACTATCTAAGTAAAACCATAGATCAGTTATAGATACTAAGGCCTATTTTTACACTTAAGAATAGATACATACACTTAAAAACACTTCATATGACCTCCTAGGCTAAAATAACTTGCATCAAACATGGAAGTATTGAGAGAAAGTAAGGATAGATGAATATCTCTTAACTAGTCACTATACATCTCTTCACACACTTTGACAAGCTGATATATGAACTCAAACTAGATTTATTTATTATATAAGGTAAATTATAATCTCAAAACTAATAGGGATTCACCATATAATGGTGTGGTATATTATAAAGCCAAAAAGGTTGATACTTATAGAACTTTCAAGAGAAGAAAAAAAAGAAGTTCAAGGGTCACTAGAACACATGTCCATGCATGAGAACCAGTTATATTATAGGTACAACTAGGTGTGAAATAGATAATTAATGACTTCCAAGCCAAATTTCCATGTAAAACATGATAAATTCCTTCCAAAATGATGTAATGATTCTTCCACCAACCTTTGTGAAACTATTTCCATCATAGACCATCCTTTGAGCATTTGAAACTAAACTAAGAGAGTCAACACATAAGCACTGTTCAAGGGGGATAAAACATGCTATGATAGTTATAATATGCTTTCCTAACTACTAACTATATTTTAGACACTTGAGTTCACCGTTTATAATTATTTATTTATTTCTTGGACTTTAATCTTTACATTTGGTAGTTATTACTCTCTCAGACTGCGACTATGTTTTCATGGTGGCATATCAATTCGAAGAGCTTGCTTTGCTATAATATCCTTGGTCTTACATATTTACTAATGTGTCATTTGAACCAATTTAAATGGAATCAAGATGACTCTATAAAATCCTAATGATTCTACAAAAATGGCTTCAGTTTGACTTCCATCAAAAACCTTGGGCTCACCTTTACTCTAATTGGCTATCAAAAACTAACTAGAATCATTGAAACTTTGACTCGGCTTACTCTATTGGATTTTCTAGGTCTGAATGAGTGAGATCCCTTATATTTACCTTTGAATTGTCAACATATCCACATTGGTGCCACTTGGCAATCCCATATTGATATTTAGGATCCTATCAATCTGCCAGCTTATGTACTTATGCCATGTGTCAATTTCTCAATATATCTGACTATTTAACTCATCTCATGCCATTGGATTTACTTTATATGATTGATAATGAGCCATTAGATATTATAAAAATATTTATCATTAACTCTAACTAGCTTACACTCATTGGGTATCTATCTGATAAACTTTATAGATGTGACACTTGTCACTTGCACATTCACTCAGAGATCCCTTTGACAATTTGACTTCATCATGCTCTATTGGATCATCTGTATATAATGAATTATAGGCCGTTAGATATTCATTAGTTTTAAAACTAAAATATATTTATTAGGTCTTAAAATTGGCATTTTCATGAATGTTTTATACTTTTTTTACCAACTTTGGAGGCTTTGATCTTGAAGTGTAAAAATCATGAAGGCATCAAAATTTCAGAAGATGTTCTTAACGTTAAAAGGGACAAACCCATTTAATCCACTAGTCCTAAGAGATTTTGAAGCAAATATATTAAAATTTAAAGATGTATAGTCTATAATTACTTTTGCATGATGTCCTAGTGATGACCAAGCTCAAATGACTAAGTATAGGAAACTTAGTAGGAATGCTTGGAAGCCCCACTTTGAACATGTATAACTCTGTTTGCACTTCAATAGAGGACCTCAAACTTAACACATAGCAACCTGGGACTAAGGAAAATAAACCCATGTGACCTATTTCCCCTATAACTACCATATGTGTGAGATATTTCTTTGTGAAAGTGCTCACTTGAATCTGCTAGAACCTTCCTGAAAATGGCTAAGTATGGGAAAACAATCAGGAAGTGGCTAAGGAGACAACTTTAGACCTTTACAAAAAAAATTGTGCTTGGGTAGAGGACCTAATACTTATATCATATTATCTTGGCACAAAAGAGGATAAACCCATATGACCAATTTTCTCATATTCATCCACACATGGAAATGGTAATGTCAACAAAGTGCCTATTTAAAATTTTTGCCACTAGACCCAAGATGCCTAGATGAACACAATGAAGAACCATATGGATCCCTTGTATTTCCACATTTATTTAAATCACTTTAAACATCCCATAGGGTCTCTATAACACTTTATACCTATCCCAAAGACCTTTTGATCCATTATTTTATTAAACCATGCAAGAGCTTCTTATGTAGGCCAAAAATGGCCAATATGTCCCACATTTCTCCTTTTCTTCTTCTTATTCCTTTTCATTCTCTTTCTTCTCATAATTAATGGTTCTTAAACCAACTATTTAAATTCATGCATAATTTTCTCAACAAACTTCTATAGTCTGACACCATGTAAACATAGAAACTACTATGTTTTCCTCAAAAGAGAAGCTTAATTGAAGTCAAAAAGTGATTAGTAACCCTAATCATCTCGAGGTTTTCATAAAAATAATTTTATATTATTTTTAAAATATTCATGAAATAAAAAATCATCAACCACTATAACTTAATCAACTTGTTTCCAAACTCTATTTCATGCAAGTCTTCCAAATTACAATGATCGAAGTATTCCCATGCATGACTTCCATCTAATAATATAGAGTATAGATTACATTGCATGACAAAACTTGTAGATATTATTTTATTATAGTTTCATGTGACTATGTTATCTCCTATCATATATACAATGATTATTAAATCATTTAATAATAAAAGCAATGTATTCAATACATATTAAAAACAAACTTGGGTCAATAGTTAATCAAATACAAAGGAATTTTAAAACAATGATATTTATATCTTTTAACATATAGTTTTATCCTATAAATAATAATAATCTTTTATTATTATTATTATTATTATTATTATTATTATTATTATTATTATTATCATCATCATCATCATCATCATCATCATCATCATCATCTAAACCTTGTAAATAATTAACAACAATGGAATATGTCATCATATCATAACATTGTGCATCCTTACCTAACAACATAATTATGTAAGTAAAACATAACTGCACTCACTCATATAGTCAAACAAGTAC
The DNA here is from genome assembly GCA_037957365.1 of Torreya grandis. Classification (NCBI taxonomy): domain Eukaryota; kingdom Viridiplantae; phylum Streptophyta; class Pinopsida; order Cupressales; family Taxaceae; genus Torreya; species Torreya grandis. The sequence goes on from JARHVA010000045.1 coordinate 967,885, forward strand.
ATTATATAAAATAAACTAGTATGATCACAAGACTATTAAAATAACTTCAACAATTATATGATCATCATAAAAAATCAGAAAGCATAATAATAATAACAAAACATTATATGACATCTATATCAAAAAATTAATTACTAAACATGATTTTTAAGTGGTGTGTGCAAGGGTTTACAGATTCATTCTTTGTCAACCCCCAATGTCTCCATATAAACACCCTATATGATTATAATCTCCCTCCATCATACTTCAAGGGAAGAATGTATCCTACATCAACCTCACAATAGTGAAGGTAGTTTTCCTAAAACATCATTATATCCAAAAAATAATGTTGTATAAACATGATCATAATGTACATAATATAAAATTACTACTAACTCATAGAAAACTAATCATGTAAATTAAGAAACACAAAATATCTCATAATCAATGTATGTCATCAAACTTAATCAAATATTATTTAATCAACTAATCAACTATAAATAATCCATGAATCAAACAAGGTACTCAACTAGAGAGAAATTGGGATGTGACACCTTAAAGAAAACTTAGGGTTTTGCACAATTTGATATGTATATGGGTTCACCAAAAAAAAATACCTTAATTTGGATTAATCCAATCAAGACTACCCTAATATGATAGAAACTAGTAGATTAATTTAGATTGATAAATATGGAATTCAATCACATCTGAATGGAAACTATTGAAACTAATTGTAATTTAACAAGTGGCATATTTTTAATTTAGTAAGTACAAAAAAAGGATGAGTACTTATCTTTTCTAGTTGATTATCTAACTATGACTATATTATAAAATTGGAAATCATATAAAATTAGGAATGTTTTTCATTTAGTTCAAGATTTTTACTTCTATCTATGCTAGGTCAATTCTATCAATCTAGGTCAGTATCATCAGTTGATACTGACCTATGGTTATTAGTCCTAACCTATGTGTAGATGAAGTAATATGACCATACATTAACCTTCACCTATCTTTTTATGTTTACTATGTGTGATCTTGAACCCTAATGATGTTTGAAATGAAAAATAAGATAAATGATAAGGAATATATCTCCATACTTATGAATCACTCCATAAATTCTATATTTTTTTAGAATTAATAAGAAATAAATATATATATATATATATATGTAAATAAACCAACCAAATTAATTTGATTATCAATTATCTTAGAATTTATCAATATAAGTGGTTTATATATATCAAGAGTAATATTTTTAGTCTAACTTTGCTTTTAACGTTATAATAGAAAAGTGTACAACAACTTCCACATGAATAGGCACATGAGAGATTAAGTGGTCAAGATATGAATGCCACTTATCCTAATCTAAGCCCAAGAATACTAGACTAAGTCAACAAAGCTAAATAAAGCTAAATAAACTAAGTAAAACTTAAATAAAACGTGCATAGATATAAATATTTCACCAACTCCCTCCTTTAATTTATACTTAGGGAGTTTAAATCAAAAAATAAATAAGATCATAATCCTCTAAAATACGGTCTCAAAAACTAGGTCTGATAAGGTACCATTGTATAATCTAAATAATGAAGGAAGAACTAAAGATGAACTCCACCCAAGTACAACTTCCTTCACCCTAAGCATCAATCACAGATGAACAAAGTGAGGTGATTATAAGATTTTAGTGAAGATGTCAACTTGTTCCTCCGTCGACATAAATGCCAAGCTAAGGACACCATCCTATATGAAATTTTAAATGAATTTCATGTGTATCTCAATGTGTTTATCTCATTTATCTTTCACTATGTTATGTGAAATGTGCATGGCACTTTGGTTGTCACACCAAAGAGTAGTGAGATTAGTCTTCAAAAATATAAACTATGTTAACAACTGATGAAGCCATAAATCTCCTAGATAACTAGAAATAAACCTTGATACTCTACCTCTATGGATGATATTGTAATATTGGTTTGTTTCTTATGATACTAATAAATTGGACTAGAAAAGAGGTGAATGATATGTACTAAATGTCAAATTATGTAGTTCCCTGAATACACCTCAAGATACATTAGATAACCTATAGTGATTATTATGTGGATCCTATAATAATCATGATTCAATGTTAAATACAAAGGAAATATCAATATTAATATGTTCATGAATAAAATATTACCCACCATCTACCGATACAAAGTGGCATCAACTATAGGTGAAGTACAAGTAGCAAAAAATGTAACTCCTGAATGAAAAGGTGTGGGGGTAGGTTTGAAATAAAACATTCCAAATCAATGAATCAAGTCATGGGTATATTTATATTGATAAATGTATATCCCATTATAATATTGAGTGATATATAACCCAAAGAAATAATGTAGAATACCTAATTTTGTATTGTGAAATACTCCTTCAAATTATGTTTTATATCTTATATAATGGAAGGGGAACTATTTATGAGGATCAAATCATAAAAATATATTACATGTATCAAAAGAGAATCCACATTACCTTGAATGTAAACTATATGATCAAAATAACAAAGAATGAACCCAAAAGTTAGTAAAAAACACCCATCTTCTTATACCAAGCTCTAGAGCTTTTTTAAGACCATATTTAATGATAATGCATGCATACAAGTGAGCAATCCTATAAAAATCTTGTTGGTTGATCCATATAAATCTCCTCGTGAATATTGTATGCACATAATATTTTTCACTTGTATCATTTACTAACACTTTCTCTTGCACCAACCTATTGAGTTTCAATATCCCTAAGTGCATGCCTTAAAAGGTTCACTAGGAAAGGGGTGAATAAGTATTTATTATTTTAAAAGAGATATTATTGCCTATATATCATTCTCATGTCCATTATATCTTCATAAAATTGATCTCTTAAGTTTTCTTGTTCTATCTTACATCCTTCATCTATATCAAGTCCTATATTCCCTACTATATCAGCCTAGTCTAATGTAGTCTTGTTTAGTATATCCCTTCCCCACTGCATAAACCTAATCAATGCATTTCTAAATATGTTGGTGTGATCTTCATAATTGTATCATCCTAGATGACATAATTAGAGGTTTATCAACCCATTTTGAGTTACATTGAGTTGGTCTTTGGTTTTAGCTTAACCTTTGGGATGGGTTATGGCTATTGACCACTATAAATATAAGTCATCCTTTCATTCTAGTTGAGAAAGATTCATTTTTATTTTTATTTCTCTCACTTCTACACTATGTATACACTTGGAGGAGTTACTACTTAGGATCTTATCTAGAAGGAAAGCTTGTCTTATGCAATCTTAGATTCATTAAGAGGATTCCTTTTAGCCTAGAGATTAATTCAACCTTTGAGATCCTTACAAACATAACAATATCTTTAAAATCACCATTGTCCAAGGGGGAGATTTAGTCTCAATCAGTTCTCTTCAAAGTAAGTATATTCTAATCCTATCTCTTTCATTTAGTAGATATAAGTTGCATAATTTATTTGTTAATGAATTTATATCTCCTTATTTAAAATTTCTCTAAACTTATACTTAGTGTAGCTGTAAGATTGTTTTAACTTTCCATATTTCCAATTTAGGTATCTTAGGCCCCCATTTGCCTACCATGGATCCTTACCCATTTTGATATATTTATAACCTCTCCCCCTTACATTGATTGTTTGAAATATTAGATTACATAGAAAATAGATATATAGTTAGAGCTACTTAATAGTGTTATTGGCCTAAAGGATTTGTAACCCTTTCCTTTGACATTGTGATATAGGTGTTCTTCTAACTAGGTTTTTAGATTTGTTTGGTCACATGTTGAATCATTATCATTAGGATCTCTTTTATTAAGTTTATTTGAGTGTATATCTTTTAAGATATGATAATTGTAGGCTGATATTAGCTCATAGCATACAAATATCACCATGAATAAAATCAATCTTCACATCCATATAATATGTTAACCATTTTTGTGATACAATGAGAGGAAACACAAGGTTCAAAAAGACTATCTTATCAATTGAGGAATATGTTTTAGAGTAGTCAATCCCCTTAACTTATGAAAATACCTTTGCTATAAGATGATCCCAATAATTTTCAATAGAATCATTGGTTGCATATTTGGTTTTAAGGACCCACATACAATTAACCTTTTCCCTTAGGAAGAGGGACCAAATCCAAAGTATGATTATTCATCAATTAATAACACTCCTCTACCATAGATGCATCCCACTCTGGTATGTCTACCACATTTTTAAAAATTTGTGGATAATTTAAAATAGCATGGATCATAAGAGAAACCACCGATGTCTGTGAATGAGTATGATGGTGTTAGTATGATCCCTTGAAAAATAACCAACCACCTATCAAGTAGTATGGACCCACATAGGCATAGAATCTATATCAATAAATATTGATGTAAGGTCTGGAGGTGCAGTATCAATAAAATCATCATCATCAAAGATAAGGGAGCCCTCAAGATGTGAAAAATATGAAATGAGTATGAATGAGATGGAGGTGAAGGCTCTATCAAGGTGAAATGTTCATCAAAGTGGACATCCTATTGAAATAAAACATCATGATAAAAACATTAAATAAGTGAGAAGCTTTCACATTCTTATAGTATCCAACAAAAATAAGTGGTTGGTTTT
>JARHVA010000045.1:977500-1065000 GCA_037957365.1 Torreya grandis
TCATAACTCCCTAAGTTCACATATAAAATATTAATATAATATTATGGTATAATTATATTATAGATACATTACTACATGGTTATAAGGTAGATATGAATACGAGTTCACATTTGCAATTTAACTATAAGCTTATGGTACAATGATAGTAGAGAGACATGACTACATGGTTATAAGGTAGATATGAACTCATCTAAGTGTGATATACACTCAAAAACCCAAAATTAAGTTTATGGATTAAATAAAGTAGACATACATGAATATACACTACAATAACCTTACGAATTCTATGTTTTCACCTACAGTAGAAGATAATCCAGTTCTAGCTCATGTAAGATATAAGTTTGGAAGGATGGAAATGTTTTAGCATGGTATGACCACATTAAAACCAATATAATAGTTTTAATGACACAATACCAAGTTTTTTAAATAATAACAACCTAAACCTATAGTGTTTAGCCTCAAACTCTGTCAGTCTAAAACATTGCATATAATCTTGCATAGTCATCAGACCTAGTGAGCTAGTTTTGAAAGATTTGATGTTTGAGGGCTCTAGAGTTATGATAAATTTATTAAAAAATTTATATATCATAATAAATACATAATATAACTCCCCATATTATCATTAAATCTATTTGAATAGGGTAAGTGGCCTCTATTTTGTCTCAGATAGAGGGTACTCCTTGAGTAACAAAGTTTACAGGTTAGTATGTGAAGAGTAAAAAAATTAGTGGAAGACTCTTAAAATAATTTTATTATGGTGTTAAAGGTTTATTTACATGTAAAAAAACATATATAAACACCCACATTAATTCAATACCACTTATGTGGTCAAACACATAGGAAACATAGTCCTGTAAACTAGGCCTAATACTAAGCCTAAACCCTAATTACTAATAACTTCATCCATTAAGCCATATGAAGTTTAAAAATAATTTTATGACATTAATGGGATATTTTAGGATGGATTTGATACATTATTTTATAAATAACATCACAAAATTGGTCATCTTTGACCCACTTCTCTCTTAGGCCTACTCAGAATGCATAAAATGAGCTCAAAGACCACACTATTTGGCTCACATCTATACAGACACTATGCATGAGACTTTAATGATTTGTGAATAGTTTAAGGAGGTCCTTAACTGGTCCTTAGTGTAATTTTTTTAGAGTATAGATGTCTAGGCTTTATGAATCATCACTAAGAACCAAAACATCCTAAAACCCTATCAAGAACCCGATGGAGAAAATATCATTGGAGATGAATATATGAGAGGTTAAATGGCCATGATAATTACTTGAACATATCTATAACTCTCCCAATATCCATGAAATATATTTAGTTTCTACTATCAATTTTACGGACATGCCTAATTCTCTATATTTTATAGGATTTGAGATGTTTCATAGGTGTAGAGTGAAAATATCAAGTGAGAGACATTGAGGGAGGTATTTATAGAATTTTTACAACCCATAATACTCATTTATCACCTTATTTTTTCATTAAAATCCCTCTTCTACACTTTTCATTGTAGTCAATCCAGATGAGATAGTGAGAAAGAGAAGTGATTGTCTAGTGATAAGATGAGAGGTTTGATATTGGATGTTTTGATGTATATATGTTGGAGTGGAAGGAAAAGAGGTATTAAATAGGTGTCTAACACTTCTTCCATTAATTTATTTGAATAGGTATAGGACACCTAAGTGACAAACATAGTATCTGAGGCCTAGAAGACCAATGAGTGGCTACTAGATAGTAAATGACAAGTGGTCTAGAAGAGGCTATAAGTTGAGGGGCATATGAGGGATATTGTAATATTTTTTCCACCTTATTATGTAAATTTTAGAAAAAATAAAGGATCCCCATGTCATTTTTAGATAGTCAATTGGACTCTTCATCACCAAAATGTAGTTTTAAGAAAGACATGAATAGCTTCTACGCCAAGTTAAGGGAAGATGTCATAAATTAGATGGAAACTTGTAAAATACCACTTTATGGTCTATTTTCCACCTCATTCTCTCAAATTTTAACTATTTATCATATATTAACACTTGGATTTGTGACCCTTCCACTTTTCTTCTCTCTCCTCTCATATGATCTATATAGGCAAGCCATTTTGGTAATTATATCTAATACACACCTAGTATAGAAAAGCCCTATTAGTTTGGAACCTCATTTTTCCCTTTGAATAAGAATATGAATTTGATTTTATCTCTAAAATATATTTCCTAAGTGTGACAAGTAGTGTACTTGGATGTTAAGTGATGAATGCTTTATCCTTACTTCTATTATATTCTTACATGTTTTGTGTGAGTGATATCTCTTCTAACAAGTTTCATAAAGTGTATGTTTTTTATGAGTGTGTCTTGAAGTGTGAGATTTAAAATTAGTGTCTAGTATCAAACCTTATTTTAACCCACATCTAGATGTGTATAATAATATGCTTCTATGGAAATACTTATGCTAGAAGGACAATGACTTAAGGTCAATTTTGGTAGTCTTCATTCTTGGTTCATATGCAAGTGTTTTTGTGCACTAATATTTGGTGTATCACCTCCATTAGTATAGGCTACATTATTTTTCCTTCTTTCCTTTTCACCCCCAAGTGACTAGTCTAGTGTAGTGTGTGAGATTAAGAGATAAGTCAAGGGAGCTATCCCTTTAACCTAGAACTTTACCTGTGCTATAGGTAACCCATAGGCCTAGAGGTAATCCCATGTTGTCCAAATATTGGAGAGAATTAAACACTCTTTCATATACTTCAATATTTGGATACAATAGTTCTAGCACACCCAGTGGGACCAAGGTTCAAAAGAGTAGAATAATTATTGGTGTGTTCTTCTTACTATCATAATTTTGAAGCATTTAATAAAACACCAATGGTGACTCCAAATGCAATCATCTAGTTGTGATCATGCTAGGTACCTATTGTAAAATATTTTGATCAATTCTTGTGTTTCATTTAACTAAAGAATCTGATATGGATGGATATGTTTAGAATTATTACTAAACAACCCTATCAAAGTTTTTATCAACCCTTTGGAAAACCCATTACTCCTCCATATAGTCATGAAGTTGTTTAAGAATCTTGTGAATAAGCCTATGAATAAGGATGTCAAGGAGATAAGTTTAGGGCTCTTGAAGAAGAGATCCAAGCTCTTAAGATGTAGGGTCTTAAGTAAGAAATCAAATCTCTTAAGAGGCATACTATTATAAGCATTCTTCCCCAATAGCATTGTCCATCCTATCAAACTCCAATACAATATTCTCAAATTCTATACTAAAACTCATTTTATTATCTTCCTCATACTTAATTCTACCTCAATCTAAGTCCTTGTTTTCATTTATTCCTAAGATGTTAAAATCAAAAAAATTGATGAAGAAATGGGATTAAAATATTGATGTGATATCTATGTATTTCATAGAAAATATGAGAAGTTCATTTCAATTCCTTATGAACAAATTGAGGTTGGTTGAGGAGGATGCTAACTACATTATCAATGAATATTTACATGAAATGACTGTTTCCTATTTTTTTAACTCTATTTTTAACATTTTAGAATAAAGGAAAGAAACAAAAGATGAGGGGTGTGTACTTAGTTAAAATTTGTTCTCATTAATGACTAGACAAAGTGAGAAATCATTTTTGGAAAGGAAGGACTACCTGTAATAAGACAACACTAAATCAGATTATTGGTTAGACAAATATGAAGGGTGGACTACCTAGCATATGCTAGATCTAAGAAGCATTAACTTCCTTGGATGGTTTTCAATCCACTCCCCTAATAACACATGGTGATGATAAAATAAAGGAAAGATAATTGCATTTAAATTGATAGGAAATTAAATGCTTATGCCAAAGAGAAATAAAATACATATGCAATAGAATGATTAAAATATAGTACAATAGGTCAATACCATGCCAAAATGGGTCAAGATCTAGTTCAAAAAATATGAATAGGTTTTGTGGTTAGGTCAAAAATAGAAAATATCTTCTAGTTAGAGAAAAGGAGGTGGAAATAACAAATTTTTATTTCCTTTGACAGGGGACCAGTGATGGTTAGGTTGACTAGTGATGGTTGATCTAACCAATAATGGTTAGGTGACCAATGATGGTTGCAAAAACCAACTATAATTGCCTATGTGGGTCTGGTAGGATATTGAAGTGGAGTTAAAAAGGTATGATGGATGGATAGGGATATGAATATAGGTTTGAGGGAGGTGGAATGAGGTGTAAGTGATTTTATTGAGATAACAGGGTCAATAAAGATAAGAAATGTTAAAACAAGTAAATAATACTTGTAGAATATAAAATGGATGACATTAATAATTTGAGGATAATTGGCTAGCATAACAGTACCTCATCCTTCAAAAATCATGTGAACAGAGTCTTAGGTCACCTAGATACCTATACAAAGGAAACAAGAGGGTCTGGATGTAAATTTTTCTCCTTTAGTTCTTTCAACATCCCTCATTTTATAGTAAGAAGTTTCTAGGTGAGGAAGAAGGAAATTGCCAAATTAGTTTGAGATAAAGATGCTAATTTGAAGTGATACTAAGTTATATGCTTCAAATGGGAAAGTTTCCATTTTGTGCATGCTTGTCTTGTACATAGTTAGAAGTGGCTTTAAAGTAAGTTGGGAAACCTGAGTAGCACCAATTAGGTTAATCAACACCAATTAGGATAATAAGCATTGGTCGAGGGCCTAAGGCAAAATGGGTGAAAATTAGTTTAAAAGAAGGTGGATTAAAAAGGTCAAGTTAGCAAATTTATAAATGGGCTAAGTTAACTAGGTGGTCAACTAGCTCTAGGCTCGGGTAGGGGTTTAAGGCATGGGTTTGACATTGAAAACTAGCCAAGGTGCAGTTTTAAAGTATCTATATTTTCCCCCTTTTTGTTATGTGGCTTTAGGTCAATAAGCCACAAAATGAAAAAAAATGGTTTTTTGGTCCTAGTTTGGTTACCCTAAGTATGGAAGGAGGAATTCCTCATCAAATTAGGAGTTGATGAGGTAAAACCAAACTTCGGTTAGGGTTTGATAAATGGTAGATGATAAGTCACTATATGGGTGATAAAAAGGTGAGGTTGGGAACTTGAAATGCAAACATGTGCATAAAATGTGACCAAGTGTGATAGTCAAGATCATGAAAGGACTAATATTTTCCATTGTTGATAACAATAAGTTGAGGTCTAGGTGAAGTGAGATAGTAACCAATCCCCAGTATTGGTCATAATTGATCAGGTCACATGTATCAAGTCTCCTAGATAGGGTTGGTGATTTCATGGGTAATCAAGGTAGGAAGTGTTCCCTTGAAAAACATAAATGGTTGGGTTACACATGAGGTGGTGAACATTTCAAAATATCCAATATGAAAAGGTTAGTCAGTGCAGCCAAAATGACCAAGGCAAGGTCAGCACAATATATGCAAATAGGTTCATTTAAAAATGGCCAACATCAAGGTGTGCATGGTCTAATGGGTTGGTTGGTTGGATATGGGTAGGTATGGGATGGTCAAGCTGACTCAAAATACACTAGGCAAGTGGGTGTTGCCTACATAGTTTTATGGATGGTTGATCCAATGTGAAATTTAGGCCTAATGTAGTTCTTGAGGTTCATGGATGGGTTATAGAGAATAGGTGTTTCTCTAAAGGTCGAGTGATATTTGATTGGGTTTCCCCAATGTTAAACACCACAAGGTTTGGTTTAGGTGAAGGTGTAATGGAGAATGGTTATCTCCAAGCTATGAGGTTTGGTGAAAGTGGGGATTAGGTAAATGCCCCAAAAATTTAGCATCGAGATAGGAGTATAAAATGGAAAAATGTGTAGGTCCATAATAGAGGATGGTCAGAAGGGTTGATCGATGACTATCACCCTGATCAGCATTGGTCAAGGTAAAACCCTAAAGGACCAAAAGGTAAAAAAGTAAAAATGAGACATCTTTTTTACCATTTGATGTTCGTGATTATGTTTTGAGCACATTTGGTTTAAATTTCATCCATGATTATAGGGTGTTTTTTGATGTGGTAATATTGTATTGGTGAGCAAGATAGAGTGATTGAGCATGGTTTGACTACCATAATGATGGAGGGTGGATGGGGGCATGGCTGAGTAGTGGGATAGAAACTCCAACAATGAAAATGCTTATGGAATGAGGTAGGGTAGATTTGACTTGATAATTTGAGTTAATTTATTGTATCAAGATCACTTAGAGATTAAATTTTAGTTAAAAGGGATATGAGGTATGGGCAAATGTGTAGGAAAAAACCTAGTTGTAATTGGTAGAAATAGGCCCATGTTTTTTGGATGAAGGGGGTAAGAAGAGAATCTGGGATGGTATATATGGGTAGGTGAGGGACTAGGGTAGGGAAATATATTAAAAGAGTGTATTGGGAAGGTTTGGGGGGGTTTAGGGTTTGAGGGTAGTGCTGTTGATGGTCACACATAGTAATTGATGATGGTTCACTCAAACTGGTGATGATTGGGTGGACATTGAAAAAGTGTCAAGAGCTGATTAGTGATGGTCAGGAAAACTATCTCCAGTCATAAAAAGGGGAGAAAGGGATTGTAAAATGGTATGACAATGTGTTTAGGGTTTAGGGTTTAGAAGGTTAAAGGTAGATTTTAGGGATAAGGAGAAGAGGTTAGGGTAGTTGAATAATATTGTTAAGGGTAGAAATTTTCATTGAGTGGGTAAAAGATAGGTGTGAGGTGGTACTTAGCTTGGGGTGTAAAACCAATTATTCATTCTTGATTTGATTGGGTTTCCATAGGCAAATGCATAAATTTAGATGAGGGATCGAGATTCAGATGAGAGATCGAGTCCCATAGATATTCATAGATGTTTAGTGTACTATGATAGATAAGGAGGGGTAGCACATGGAGGCTATGGGTTTAAGAGCCATGCAACATTACCAAAAAATACCATGGGATATGGCCATGATCATTTCCCTCATTGAGAGATGGGATCCAATAATGAACACTTTCTAGTTACCAATGGAGAGATGAACATCCTACTAGAGGATGTGTACAAGACCACTCACCTAATTATTTGAGGGGATCTAATTTATCATATAGAGAGGGACGAGATCCCATATCACATAGAGATATTATATACTGTAGACATGGCCCATGTAAGCTAACATGAAGGTGGTGTGAGCATCGAGCCATTATTATAGAGGGCACTAGTGGAGAGATGTCTATTGACTATGATGTTGATGGCAGTGACTTGTTTCACATTACCATATTTGAGTCATGATAGATTATCATACCTACTACTAGGGGTACTTATAGAGATGTTATTTGGCAGGACCATATTCAAGTGGGCCCCAATTTTGTTGGTCTATATTTATAGAGAGTTATGGGGTTTCCAAGCACATAGACTCTATGACATTAGCATGGGGTTCATACTCCATTATTAGGCATACAAGAACATCAAGGCATTGAGACCGTTGGGGTTACCCATAGATGCTTATGTGGCTACAAACTATAGAGTGGGTTTAATGCATTAGAAGAGAGCTAGTGCCTTGATAGGGGTAGGTGGGGGTGCATGAGATGTAGAGTGGTTCAAGGATGCCTTGGACAACCTAGTTTTTGATGACATAATCTGGAGGCCCTATGTTAGCTAGCTATTATAGGTTGGATATGGGTGCCATATCATCTCATTATAGAGATAGAGATGGGTATATTGGTGATGGAATGGTGAGACTGAACTCATCCTCATTGATAGAGTATGGTGATATTTTGGGTTGGTATAGGGTATTCTAACAGATTCCCCCTTATACAAGAGGTAGGATATAGAGATCTTACTCTCAAAGCCATAGCCACAAGATGTTGTTTTGGATTACAAAGAGCTACCAGTGAGAGCTATTATGGATGATGTAGTAGTCACTAATGGGTATGTAGTATGGTAGCCAAGTAGAGAAATAATGGAACCTCCCATTTTTGTTTCATAGGCTTGATATTTATATTCTATATAGGAGTTGAGATACTACAAGAACATTGTACTATCACAGTGCCCTAATGAGCTAAGGTGGGGTGAGTATCAGGTTAGCTTAACATGTGGGCTAGTACTTATGACACGATGACAATGGGTAAGAGTAGCAGGTCATCAGGGTAGTACCCTAGGGGGACCTCCACTAGATGGGGGTGTAGGTGTGGGTAGGGCTAGTGGTATTGGTGCCCTAGGTCTTTGATGCATATATTAGGATATTGATATGTTCCTAATTTTTTATGGTGGCCTACATGATGATGATGTGAGATGTTTATGATCAAGAGATATGTACAAGACATGTATTGATGTATATATATGTGATTAAGATGGTTTATATGAGATATGTTCATAGAGATTCATTGATGTCATGGGTGTTAATATGTTTATGGATTATATGATGATTATTTATTTATTTATGGATGCTGATATGTGATCTAGATGTTTGGATATGATAGTTATTATAGATATGATGATTATAAATGTCATGAAAATTGTATCATATGGATTAATGCTCTTGTTTTTGGATGTTATAGTTATTATGGATATGATGATTTTTTATGGGTGTTGATATGTGATTGTGTAATGTAATATGTGGATTAATGTATCTTTCCTTTAATACTAGTCACATGCCAAAGATGTGAGATGTATAAAAGAGAGGTTCTAATTTTTTGAGATGTATTGTTAGTATATGATATTTTTATGATATGGATGTTGATTTATTCTAATTTAAACATTTATGATATTGTGTTGTTGATGTTATGGATGATCTATTATGGTTTTTTATGTTTATGAGGTTGTTTTGATCATGTGATATGGATTGTTGCATGTTCAGCTTAGGCATGTGATGAAATGTATTAATGTTTATATTTTGGCTAAAAAATGATGATGCTAGTGTATACATAGATGTTTATGTATGGGAAATTTTCATGTGTTGAGAGGATAAGATGTGGTAATTTAGGTAATTTTTGGGTTTGATGTAGTAGGATGGTTGGTGTAATGTGATTGGTTCATTGTTATGATAAATTTTTCAATTTGATAAGGTTGTGGTGTGTATTTGATGGGATTTGATTTGGAGAGATAATGAAAAAAAGCATAAAGTAAGTGTAGGTAACAAAATGTGAGAAAATGAGTTATGAGAGACAACGTCCTCATGAACCAAATAAGAGGGATCAAGAGAAAGGGAAAATTAGGTTTATTATTAATAAGGACCCTGTCAAACTAAACTTGGATAAGGCTTAACAAAGATAAGCATGCCATATGCTTTGCATTATCACATTTTCAGTGAAAAGATGCCATCATAAGCACAATGTGCTAAGTGAGCTCATAGTCCCTTAATTTATAGAGGGTATAAAGGGAAAGTGGATGGTAGATAAATGGAAGGGAAAGGGGTAATGTAGGAACCTGATGTGGGTTGACTTATCCCTTCTATAAGTGACCCAAAAACTAGAATAGATAAGTCCATGTCTTGATACAAGGTGTAAACTGATCGATGAGAGAAGTCTACAAATAGTAATTATAAGAGGACTAATTAAGACCCCTTTTTGGGATAAATTTGCCTTTGATTGATTTCTTATTTTGTTTGGTTTAAGTTGATTAATACAATAAACTTTAAATGATTGTATTTTTGACAACTTTGACTTAGCCATCCTTCAAGGGAGTGGTCCAAGCTTAGATTTTCCTTTTTGTAAGATTAATTCAATCCTTCAGGAGAATGGTCTATCTTTTTTCCATTTTTTTTTGGAAACCATCCTTCATGGGAGTGGTCTGAAATACTAGAGGTGATAATTTTAGTATCCCATTTTTTATTTTTGAATGATAGCTTCAGACATAGATAAGTCTATTCAAGCTTAGAGGTATACCTTTATGGGGGTAGGACTTTTAACACAAAAGGAAATTGATAGGTAATGGAAGGTGATTTTAAAGATAAAAGACCATGTGATTCCATCTGATTAGAGATGAAAAGTATCCATGAGAGCCATGCTTTAGGTACAGACATGGTGCCCATGCTTAGGATTAAGCTAAAACTATGATGGATAATCGCATGGTTCTATTGTAATCAAGTGTCCTCAAGAGGAATAGGGTAAGGATAAAAGGGAAATAGAAGTCTCTTAAACCAAAGGACAAGATCAAGTTATACAACAAGGTTAATCAAGTCCTTCTTAATAGTAGAAAGGACACAAATGTGAAGCATTGAGAGTCTCAAGTCTAGTTTGCTTTCAAGGGAGAATAAATGATAAGCTCTTGATACATAATTATGGGTGATGATATAGGGTCCAAGTAAATTGAAAACAAATTTGTCCTTTTTGATTTTATCCATATTTTTTATGTGTTGGTTTTCTTTAAGGATGAGGTCCCTGATATTTAAATCCCATGCTTTTAAATGTCTATTGTAAGTACAGGGGATCCACTCTTGGTAGATGCAAAGATGGTTAAGGGTGGTAAGGTGATGCTCATCAAAAAACTCAAGGTGTGTGAGGTGTTCTTGATGATAATCATCCTAAAAAATGATGTCTTATAAATATATGTGAAGAGAGAGGATCTAGAATTTGAGAGGCAACACAGCTTCTTCTCAAAAGACTAGAGAGAACGACGTAGCACCTATTATGTTTTGGATGATAGTGCAATAGGCCCACAAAGTGAAGGGGATGTATAGGTACCAATATTGACCTGAAGTGATTATAACCTTGGTTAGAATCTTGATGAGGGTTTTATTCGAAGCTTTTGTTTATCTATTAGCTTATGAATGATAAGGCAAGGAATGGCTTAGCTCAATGCCAAAAGTGTCATAAATAGCTTGGAATTTATTATTTTTGAAGGATTCATCATTATCAGTGAGGATCTTATGGGGAACACAAAAATGATAAATGATGTGGTGATTGATGAAATGGATAATTTCTTAGCTTTGATTGAGATAATAGGAATGGCTTCCACCTACTTGGTGAAATATTCTATGGTAGTGATGATGAATTGATGTCATTGAGATGAGTGAGGATTGATTTCTCTTATGAGATCAAGCCCCCACTATGAGAATGGCCAATAATATTTAGATACTTGAAGTCCATAAGTAGGTGTGTGATGTAGATTAACATGTTGCTGGCATTTGACACACTTTTTTACATAGTCACAATAATCCTAATTAAGGGTAGGCCAATAGTAGCCAAAACATAGGATTATTTTAGTGATGAAAAGGCCACTAAAATTACCCCTACATATCCCATCATGGGTTTCTTTAATAGCATGGTGAATATCATGACTACACAAGTAGCAAAGAAGAAGGTCGTCAAAGCCATGCTTGTATAGGATTCCCCTTAGTATGGTATAATGAGAGGTATCCTAAACAAAGGCTTTTTAGGAATTTTTTGAGAGGTTTGGTGGCATAATGTTGGGATTAAGGTAGTTGAAGGTTTGGTCATACCAGATGTCAGAAGGAGATATATCAATGCTATAAATGGTAGGAAGCTCTAAACTGATATATGAAGGCCTAATGAAATGATGAATGGTGACAAATAATTTAGATGTAGTGGGTTGAGAAGGAATTTGAGATGTTAGAGAAGACATTATATATATGAATTTATTAGTAGATCAAAGAACCAATTGGACTTGGTAATGTTTAAATGATGTTAAGATTTTGTGGACTAGAAACTTATATTTTTGTAAAACACTATTTTTATATTGATAAAACTTATTGACTTGGTTGATCATGAGTTGGGAGTCACCAAAGATAGAAATTGTTTTGATTTTCAAGGAGAGAATGGTTTGGATACCTATAACTAAGTCTTCATATTTGACCACATTATTTGTGCACTCAAATTCAAGTTTGAAGGAAAGTGGAAGATGTTCTCCATGATAGGGAATGAGAATTACTACTACACCCCCACCATGCTGGCACTTGGAGCCATAAAAAAACATGGTCATTTGGTATGTGGATTCTTCCTAAAAAAGAGCCACAATAGATTCATCTAAAAATGGAAGAGGAATGGGTTGGCTATATGGTAGGGGAATCTCAGCCAATTGGTCAGTGATGACCTACCCCTTAATGAAATTTTATTGAAGGAACTCAAGATCAAACTCAGATAGGATC
Source organism: Torreya grandis (assembly GCA_037957365.1). Taxonomy (NCBI): domain Eukaryota; kingdom Viridiplantae; phylum Streptophyta; class Pinopsida; order Cupressales; family Taxaceae; genus Torreya; species Torreya grandis. Next base: position 989,572 of record JARHVA010000045.1, read on the forward strand.
GTGATCCACTTGGCCATATACTAATTTTGGTATGGCTTGGAGTGCATATACTTTAGTGGGTTAGTGTTAGTAATGACATATGTTTTATGATTAAGGAAGTAGTGATGGAGTTTCAAAGTGATAAAGATGAGTGTGAGACAAATTTTCAAGATGGGTGTATTATGTCTCATACTATAGAAGAGTGTGGTTGATGTAATAGATGGCTTTCTCTTTATTTTATTCATCTCAATTAGTGATAATGGCTCCTAAAGAGTGATCAATGGAAAATATGTAGAGGTAGAAAGGTTGGTCATCCTTAGGTGGGATAAGAATCAATGGAGAAAGTAGGTACTCTATGAGTGAATCAAAGTCTTGTTGACAATCTATAGTCCATTTAAAGGAGGTGTATTTTTTAAGGAGATGGTGAAAGGGTTGGCATCTATCTGATAGCTGGGAGATGAAGTGACAAATAGATTAGAGCTTTCCCTGTAGGCTATAAAGTTGTTTGAGGTTTGTTATAGAAGGCATTTTTAGGATTGATTTGAAATTTTTAAGGTCAATTTAAATTCCATGGAGGGATATGATAAAGATAAGGAGTTTTCTAGATAGAACCTCAAAAATACATTTCTTGGGATTAAGCTTGCCATGGAATTTGAGTAGTCAGTCGAAGATGATTACGAGAATATCTAGATGATCCTTATGATATTTAGATTTCTTGAGGAGATCATCCACATAATCCTCCATTATTTTATGGATAAGGTCATGGAATATATAGTTCATGGCTCATTTAAAATTTCTTCCTATGTTATTTAAGCCAAAGGGCATGACCTAATAATAGAAAGTTCCCCAAGGGGCAATCACAATTTGATTATATCCCAAAAACCCATCCATGAGAGATAAAATTTCGTGGCCAATGGTAAGATAAATGATTTGGACAATATTTGGCAAAGGAAAGTCATATTTTGGTTATGAGAGGTTAAGGTTGCAAAAATCCATAGAAAGGTGAAGTCCCCCAGTGGGTTTAGTAATAGGAACAATATTAGAGACCCATTATGGATAGTCAATGGGTTAGATGAAGTCAATGGATAAGAGATGTTGAAGCTCCTCTTTAATGAGGAGGGAAATGCAAAGATACATCTTGAAAATCTTTTTTTGAATTGGCTTGGCCTTAAGATGGGTAACAATGTTTTGAAGGGTGATAAAAGGGTCAATCCTAGGCATATCCTTATAAGACCATGTGAATGTGATGCTATGGTATTGAAGGAAGGATGGGTACTATTGTTTTTCTTCGAGGCTAAAATATTAGCCAAGATTAATGATGTGAGGGTTATCTTGAGTTCCCAAATTAATATTGGTGTTGGAATCATTGAGCATTATTTAGTTTTTAGGAGGAAGGGATTTACGAATAGAAGAATCCCCCACACCAAGGTATGCTATAATAGACTCAGCATACTTGTGTTGGATGGTGTTGATGGTAGAAGAGTCCTTTTCAACCATATATAGGTGGATGAGAGTGAGAAACTTATTTTAGTATCCCTTATGATAGATTAAAGGGCCTAGGCTAATAGTGTTGATAAAAAAAAATTAGGGGGAATGATGTCAAGGTCTTCAAATTTTGATGGTGATTGGGTTAATGATGAGGGGATTTCCTCATCAATGGGGGTGATAGATTAAGGAGAGTTAGTAGGCTCCCTTGGTGGGATGTACCCAAGGCCAAAGGACTCCTAAGGTTCTACAATTTTGACCACAAGTAATGTATGGGGTCCTTGTTCATAATAACCAAGGCTAAACCCTTTCTAGGCACAATGATAAAAATAAAGCTTGGAAAATGCTAACATATCTAGATAGGAGAATTCATAGGTGAATGGTTGGATATGTGAAATATTAGTAGGGGCGAGAAGTGGTTGGTCAAGTCCCCCATAGATAAAGTTTGTTTGATTATCTAATAGACCAAAGGGGACAATAGTTCCTACATTAGGGTCATAAGAAGGGTCATATTTGAGGTTCTTGTACTCTTATGGAGTAGGGAAATAATCCAAGGTGAGAAGGTGGTACTCCACAAGGGATAGACATTATAAAATTTGTGACAAGGTATCCTTAATGGGAATATGGGAAGAAGACATAGATGAACTAGTTGAGGTTTCATCATTGTTAATGGTGAAAGCATTGCAAGTTGTGGTTGGTGGTGCAGGAGTGTTAGTATGGCTAATTTATTATGAAGTAGATGAATGGGAAAGAATAACATCATTAGTCCTATAGGTCATGTTTCAAGATGTAAAAGTATTAGGGTTAACCTTGAAAGCTACAACTTGCCCTTCATGTTCAAATTTAATGCAATGGTGTAGAGTAGTGGGGATACAGCTCATGACTCAAATCCAAGGGCATCTAAGTAGAATGTTCTATTAGAATTCACCCTCTATAACATAAAATAGTTAAATAATGGTGTAATGTCCCAAGCATATATGAATTAAAATGGTATCCAAGGTGGTGGCCATTATGTCATTAAAAGAGTGAAGAACCACTGTGATTTTGGCCATGATGTTCTTTGGTAATTACAACTGATCAAAAGCATGGGAAGAGATTATATTTATGCTAGCTCCTCCATATATCATTACCATTTTTATGTAGGTGTGATTGATGTATGTAGTGACAAAGAGAGGAGGATCAAATTCTTCAAAATGGACTAGAGGTATCTGACAATCTTGAAAAGTGATGACAATAGAATGTTGGAGGGCTCCAACGAAGGATGTAAGATGTTGAGGGTCATCTAGTTATACTTATATGGATTATAGATCCTCCATCAATGATTGATGGTGATGAGGTGAGGTGTTGATTAAATCATAAAGACTCATCTTCACTAATGTTTGGTGAAGTTGTTTTAACACTACTTATTGAATGGATGCAAAAGAGTCGATGGAGGGTACACCTAAGATAGATACCTTAGGTATTGGTGATGGCATAGGTGAAGACATTGGTGTTGGGGATTGGTTATAAGGTTGATATTTATAAGGATATGTCCATGGAATAGACACATTGGCTCTTCCCTTACCTCTCTATTGAGCCTAATATCAGGTAATCATGTGAATGGTATGGAAAATAGGACTAGTTGGACTAGGTGGTGGCTTTGGTTCCTCCCCCTCACTTTTAGGTGAAAGTGGGGGAGAAGGTGTAGGTTGGGTTAGTAGTTAGATTTTTTGGGCTGGTAATTAAATTAGTAAGGGGGTGAAAGTGGTTCATCTGATAACAAATCATCATCATATAGGTGGTGAACAAGAGCTTGGAGAGATTTGTAGTTCTCTATGTCGTGTCCTAGTGCCTTATGGTATGCACAAAGCAAAGTGTCATCTAACCAAGAGGGTTTGGTATTATAGGGGTGATTGGCTTAATGGGTGAAATTTTAATGGAAGATGTTTTCAATAACCTTTGTAAAATAACTAAATAAGATTCATTCAGGGGCATTGGATGCATTGACATTCTAGTTGTAGAAATAGAAACCTTCATAGGTGTAGATTTGAATTTAGAAGTGGTAGGTGGTTAAATAACCTTGGTAGATGGTTTGGGTTGGAGTGGCTTGGTTATGACTAGTTTAGAGGTATATGGTTTCAAGGTAGATGATAAGGGATTGGTAACATGGGGGAAGGTGAAAGTGGATAAATTAGTTAAGAATGATGAAGGAGTTGATGGCATAGGAAAGGGGGGTTGGTTTAATTGAAGATGAATATGTAACTGGGATGGTAGAAGAGTGAGGTCCTAAAATAGATGGTAAATGGGAAGGAAGTGGCATAGGTCAAGTTTGAGATAGAGGTTTAGATGACTCCACCTTTCTAATTATTTTTGGTTGGAAATTTCTTTGGTGGATTTGATGGAGTTAAATCTAACTTTAGAGGTGGGTGAGAAATTATAGGTGTAGGGAGGATTCCTAGATTCCTAGTTGGTCTAGCAAGTAAATTATGAGATGACTTGGGTGGAGTTAGGTGATATGGTTCTCCTATGGCTTGGGAGAAAGAGACATCTGATGAAGGGGTGATAATAGGTTTAAATGTGGATGCCAATGAGATAGAGGGATTGGTTTTATTCTAGTATAGAAGCCCAAGATGATACTATAAGGTGGCTCTATCAAGGTTAGGTTGTGAAGCAAATTCTAGACTTTGTACTATCCTAAAAAAGGGCTTATAAATGGGTTTGATTCCTTGATCAATTGTTTCAAATGTTAAGCCCTTGGGTGAAGAAGAGGGAGTGGTTCCTTCATCTTTTCCTAATCTAGAAGGTTTTTAAATTGTTAATTGGGTAAATGAGGTAGTATTTACTTGCAGGGTAGTTTTTTGAAGGGGGAATAGATGGCTCTTTGGTTGGAGGTATAGGTGTTGTCACAATTTCCTCCTTCATTTAGGTGTCTAATGGAATAGAATATGATTTTATGATTTTGATTGACAAGGTGGAAGAAGAGGTGGTTAGATCAATGGTTTCCTCTTTTGGTGCTTCGATGAATGAAGGGGTAGGTGTGGGTATGCTTTGATTAAGCAAATGGATGGTGGTTGTTGATTCTTCTATTTTGGGTAAATAGAAGGATGAAAGGTGAACTGACTTCTTCCATAGGTGAAGTCATTAAAGGAGTGATCGATGTAAGGGGCTCATCCACCATAGTCTCATTAGTGATCAGGTTGATAGTGTGTGCCTCATGATGTGAAGATGATTCAAATTGGTTGTCATGGTGATGGGTAGGTGTATCATGGTTAGGGAAAGGCTTAAAAAAAATATTGAGAGAATGTTTGGAAGGTGCATTAGGGTTATCAAATGATAAATTCACCATTATCAATCAAGTTTTGGATAAGACTCTTAAATATATTACATCAATTTATGTCATGTCTAATGACCTGATGGAATGTGTAATGGTCATTTTTGTTGTACCACCCAAGCACAAGGTGATAAGGGTCTGATTGTTAGGGTGGCTTAATAGGTGGGAGTTGGATGACATTATATTTAAGCAATTTATCCAACATGGAGGCATAATATTCTCCTATAGGTTGTGAATTGTTTAGGGGGAACCTAGTTTTTGATTTTGATTTGGTGTATAAGAAGGGTTAATAAGGGATGGTTTGATGAGGTTGGTTAATGGCTAGAGTTAGGGCCACTTTCAACACAATCAAGTTTTCAAAAGATTTAGATTTAGGATTAGGTTGGTTGGTGGTCTTGTGTAGAAGAGGGATCATTATGTTTGAATCTAGAATTATAGTTGCATAGTTTCAAATTCCTTTCATCTATGGCCTAATTTTCAAGTTTTTGTGACATAGTTAAATCTTCATCAAAGTTTTTTAATGTTTGCACTTGAAGGGTGGGAGCAATGTGTTTTTTCACATCCCCTAGAGAAAATCTTAATGATTTATATTTGGGGTAGTGAAAAGGATAGTTGATTGATGAGACCTCACCATCATGAGATGAAGTTGGTGATTGATTCATCATCAAACTACTTGATAGAATAGAGGTTGGTTATGGAGACCTTAGATATGTTCACTAAAAAATGTTCTAAGAAGATTTGGGTGGGTTGGGAGAATGAAAATATAGAGTGCCTAGGAAGAGCACTATACCAATCCAAGGTGGGTCCTAATAAAGACATAGGGAAGGTTCATAGGAGGAGGGCATCTTCACATGTGATAAAGTAAAAATAATGGTGAAATTCCCTCAAATTTTGTTGAGTATCCTCCTTACCCTAAAACTTAGATAATTTTGGGGAGTTCCCATTGAGTAGGATATACATGAATTAGAATAGATGGGTTGATAGGTTCATTACAAATTTAGTCTTAGGATAAAGGGTTATGGGACTCAGAGATAAATGACTCAAAGTGGGTCATCTTATCCATAAGCATCTTGATCAAATTGGCTTTGGGTTGGGTAGCTACATAATTCAATGGTAAGTCCTATTGAGGTTGGGTTGTAGCTAAGAATTGATATATGTGGTAGGAGGTATGGAAGTGGTCACATATTGGTACATGGTAATTTGTGGTTAGGATAGTGCCCCCAACAAGATTGATAGGCATTAAGGGTTAGGTTGGAGGCATAACATATCCCTATGGGTTTGGAATATATTGATAGGGTGTTGTAGGGACTTGTTGAGAAATTGATAATGGTAGGTTTAGGGGCACATTTGGGTTGGTTGGTGGGGGTGAAATTTGGGTTGGTAATGTTGAAGTGTTTGTGGATTGTTGATGGGTAGTCACCCTAGTTCTAATGGGGGGAATATTTTTTGGTATGGATAGTACCAAGCTCTGAAGGGGGGCAGAATTTGGTAAATTAGTTTGAGCTGGAGGGGATGGTAGAAATGGGTGTGGAAGACACCATGCCAATAGAAGGGGTATAACTGATAAGGGGTGGGGTTAAACCAATGTTAGAGGCATTATTTGGGGTAATAGGTGTCTAGGTGTTAGTGGTAGATGAGCCAATGGTAGATGATAAAGCTTGGCTAACTGAAGGTTGGGTTGATGTAACACCAACCATGAGGTGGTGTGGCATACCATAAGGTGGATCCACTAGATGAACCAAAGAATTTAAATTAAGGTAAGATAAGGCATTAATATAGCATTAAAGAGCCACTTGGTTGTGGTCTAGAAAGGTGGAAAAATATGCATTGCCTTTGCGAACCATTAGAGGTCTAAAAGGTGAAGGATAATGGTGGGGTGAAGCATGGGGGATCTGTCAACATCTAAGGTGTAATCCATGGATGAAGATGAAGAGGAAGATGGTGGTTGGTTATTTAGATTTATTAGTTGTTTTTGGTAAATACCATGTGAGAAATCAAAAATGGATAGCAAACCTCTCACCTCAAATAATGATCAAACAAAGAAAATCTCAAAGTAAGCAAGGCACAAACTAAAAGCGAAATTAATCCTAAGATTCATTTTAAATAAATTCCATCGTATGACTTAAAGAGTGTGAAAGGGGAAATTAGCTTGTAAATTAGGTACTAGAAGAGCTATCTAAGGATGGTTTCAAGTTAAATTTTGTTGCTCAAAAATAATTTGCACTAGACCAGGTATGTGTCATGGTACTTGGGGCTTGTTCCTTGCACTTCATGAACTCAAAGCCAAGTTAGGCCACTTAGCTAATAGATACCATTTTTATATAGTTTAGACTATACCAAAGAATGGATTGGGTCCTACCCTTGGTGATGAAATCCAAGTGGGATTGTCAGGTAGGGTAAGGTGATCCAAAGGGTGATGAAATCCCAACTTGCCTTATCCCAAGTAAGTTTTGATGTTTGTTTTATGCAATTGGTTTGATAGTATAACATAAGTGTGTTATGATTAATTAAAAATGTTATTTAATTAACTAAGTGGGATAAATAAATAATTCAAACCTTGAATACACTCATTTTAAACCAAAATAAATACTTTTATTTCATTGACTGAAAATAGAATAACTAGAATGCACCCAATGCAAGATGAAGATGCAACTTAAGCCTAGAATGAATGTTTTATTATTTATTTTTAGAAAAGAAAAGAAAATAGAATTTTTTTTTTTAAATTTTAGAGATGAAAAAAATGCAAGAGAATGGATTTTGACTAGTGTAACTATATGCCAAAATAGAACTATGAACCCAAAAGGGCCCCCATTGGATGTGCCAAAATGTTTCTTATGATTTTTAACTCTATTCTTAACTTTTTAGAAGGAAAAAAAGAAACAAAAGAGTAGGGGTGTGTACCTATTTTAAATATTATACTCATTGATGACTAGATGAAGTGAGAACTCCTTTTTAGTGAGGATGGATTGCCTGTAATAAGAAAGCACTAAACCAGATTGTTGGTTAGACAAATATGAAGGGGTGGATTACCTAGCGTATGATAGATCTAAAAGGTGTGGGCTTCCTTGGATGGTTTTCAGTCCACTCCCCTAATAATTAATGGTGTTGATAAAATAAAGGAAAGATGGTTGCATTTAAATTGATAGGAAAGTAAATGCTTATGCCAAAGAGAAATAAAATACCTATGTAATAGAGTGATTAAAATGTAGCACAATAGTTCAATACCATGCCAAAATAGGTTGAGATCTAGTTCAAAAAATCTAAATAGGTTATGTGATCAGGTTAGAAATAGAAAATATCTTCTATTTAGAGAAAAGGGGGTGGAAATAAAAAACTATCATTTCTTCTAACATGGGACTAGTGATGGTCAAGTTGATAGGTGATGGTTGATCTAACTGATGACGGTTAGGTGATCAATGATGGTTCTTGTGACCAACAATGATTGTAGGAATTAGCTATAGTTGCCTATGTGGGTCTAGTAGGATATTGAAGTGGAGTTAAAAAGGCATGATGGATAGACATGGATCTAAATATGGGTCTAAGGGAGGTGGAATGAGGTGCAAGTGATCTGCTTGAGACAACAGGGTCAACAAAGAAAGGAAATGCTAAAATAAGTAAAGAATACTTGTAGATTACAAAATGGATGATAGTAGCAATATGAGGAGAATTGGCCAGCATAATAGTACCTCAACCTTCAAAAATCATGTAGATAGAGTCTCAGGTCACTTGGATACCTATACAAAGGAAATAAGAGGGCCTGGATGCAAAAAAATCTCCCTTAGTTCTTCCAATAGCCCTAATTTTATAGCAAAAATTTCCTAAGTGAGGAGGAAGGAAATTGCCAAATTGATCTGGGATAAAGATACTAATTTGAAATGATGGTAAGTTGTATGCTTCACATGGTAAAGTTTTAATTTTTTTCATGTTTATCTTGTACATATCTATAATTGGATTTAAAGCGAGTTGGGAAACCTGATTGACACTGATCAGGTTAACTAGCACTGGTCAGGTTAACTGACACCAGTTAGGATGATCGGTGTTGATCGAGGGCCTAAGAAAAATGGGTGAAAATTAGTTTAAAATAAAGTGTATTAAAAATGTTAAGTTAGTAAAGTGATAAATGGGCTAAGTTAACTAGGTTGTCAACTAGCTCCAGGGTCAGGTAGGGGTTTACGGCACGGGTTTGACATCGAAAACTAGCCAAGGTGTAGTTTTCAAGTGTCTACAATGAGATGTTATAGACAATGGTGGTTGATAGTCTTTCAAGGTGGGAAAACCAATAAGTTGAGAGGAAATTTGAAGCTATTAAAGAGCCTCAAGAAGGCTATGGAGAAAGTGAATATCTATTTGAAGAACAAGTCTCTCCCTCCCATCCTAAAGAGTTTTCCTATGTTCCATGTCAATATTATCATATTCCTTGTCCTCATGAAGAGCCTAACCAATCCTCAAAATATCCTATTATCCTCAAAGTTCCAACTTGGAACCATGAATTTGATGACAATATTGAAAAAATTATGTATGGTCAAACCACATTGACTTCTCTTCAAAAACCTACAACTTGTCCATATTGGAAGTCCATCCAAGAAGAGTTTAAACATGAAAAGGAATCCTTATTTGATAATATGGAAGACAAATTTGTAGCTATGGAATATCTTCAATAATACAATGAAAATCATGAGCTAGTTGATGAAGAAATGAAGTGTCTATAGCTCAGTAGAACATTCTTTCTCTCCAAGATTTATTTCAAGTGTCTCCTTTCATCCCCATACCCATTAATGATCCCCACATCACATGTATTATTCTCTCTCCAAACCATGAACCAATTCACCACCCTCCCACCTCATCCCCTCTTGAAGGAGATCCCATCTTATGAGAGGCAAGGAAGAACAAACTCAGTTTGCAACTAATCAAGAAGAAGACATGAAAATATATGATGAAGAGATAACCATAGAGACTCTCCTTGGTGAACATAAGTTAAATTCAATCTTATTTAGAGAATAAAAATATGTTTAAGTTAATTTTAAATCTATCCACAAAGAGTTTTATCAAGGCATGGAGGAAGAAGATTTGAAGAGGAACATCACAATGGTTCAATTGGTTGAGGTTCATGAACATGATCAAGAAAATGATGAAGACTTATTGGTAGTACTAATAATAGGTTACACTCCTCTTTAAGGAAGATATAATATAGTAAAGAGTGAAAAATTCATCTTTGGAAAGTAAGTGAACATCCAAGGAAGAATCAATCCCTCATGTATGTCAATCCAAGAAGAATATACACTTCATGATGATATGTTTGAGGTCATTAAAATGAGTTATAATCTCTTCAATAAATTGTAATATTATTTCTCACTCTTGAAGGACAAAGAAAAGTTCTATTGTCCTCAATTTGCCAAGAAGTAAGAGGTTGTTCCTATTGGATCCATTCCTATAAATTAATCACAAGATTCATCTCAATTCATGCCATTGGATATGCCAAATTACAAGGAGTTTGAACAATGTATGTGTTTGGAATATAATTATGTAAATTTCCTTGCAAAACTTGGTCAATTTGTAGTTGAGGAGTACCATGAGAAGATGGTTGATTCAAAATAGTAATTCACCTTCATAGGTGATATTTTTTCACCTATCACTATTATATTCTCATGAAGTAATTGGATACATTAATTCCAATGCTCAAAAGGAAACATGATTCATGTATTCTTTCTCTTCATGGATCAAGAAATGTTTCAAGCTTTCCCTTTGATCCAGGAGGAATATTTCTATCTAGGTTAGTTTATGCATAAGTTAGTTTGTTTGAGTTAGTTTGTGTTTACCTAAGTGTTCATGAGAACACAAATGTGTATCATTTTTTTTTGTATTATGTTTTTGTTTCCTTATTTTGTGTGGTGTGTTTAGTTTCTTTCAAAATCTTGTCAGTGTCAAGAAAAATGTATGGGTGACTCCATTTCCCAAGGATAGGAGAATACAACTGGTCCTTAGCATAGAAAGCTTGTTACCCCTAGGAAATTTCCAAAATGTTGAATAATTTGACCCCCTAGTGAATTAATTCAACCCCCCTACAGGTTAAAACTTGTCATGAGCTCTTCTAGGCCTTAAAATGTTTATCATGTTCATAAATGAAGTCACATAGGATGTTTTACCTTAGTCATGCTTGATAAATTGTCCTTATGTCACTTAGGCCATATTTTGGATAATTTAATGAAATTGTATGGTTTTATTCTGATGATAAGTGTGTCAAAGAGTAAGTCAAAATGTATGATGTTAAAATAGTTTTAGTTGTCAATTTTTTAACTAAAAACTTGTAAGCTCAACATTAAAACAAGGAGATCACCTATAAAAAGGAGAGTTTATGAAGTTGCATAGATTACAAGAGAATTATAACATGTGGGAATACTTCAAGATGATCCCTTTAGATCCCAAAAATTCATATCCATGCTTAAGAATCCTTGATATCTCTATAAATGGTGAAAACTAGTTTGTCTCACTCTTCGCTCTCTTGAGTAAGTTAAATAGGTCAACCAGTTTGCAATTGGTAAAGACAAGAGGGGAAGAGTTAGGATGAATTATTTTGATGGATGAAATTAGTCTTTGTGTAATCCAACTTCATGGTCATATATTTAATATTGGTGTATTTTTACTCATTAACCATCCTTAAGAATTCTAGTGACTCTAAACTATCTACACATCCCCATTGGCTCTGATTTTCTTCTTTATTTTCTTTGATCTAAGTAAAATAAGTAGTGAATATGATCTTTTAGAGAATGTACACTCATTTAATTTTATATATAAATGTTTTTCACGTGTTAATTTGAGGATATTAGTATAAAAATCTCACTACTCTAGTAATGAATGTCATTGAGGTCTACAAACACGGTTTACATAGTTGTAAAGTTCATATCTCTATAACTAGACTAGGTTAAATTATAATATGTTTTTTCACTTCTTGCATATCATGTATTTTCCATATTTCCCATTTAAATACTTTTAATTTGACTAATATCTATTTCTAGGACACTAAGTAAGGACCAATCAAATTCCTAATGCGCATAATCACTTATAGTAACCTGTAGGCAAGTATGGAGAATATAAAGACCATCAAAAATCCAAGAAATAGGTTATGCTCATTCCCAAGACTTGAATGGAAGTTCTAAATTAATCCATGGATCATAGTGTTCATCCTAAAGTTAATTCTAAACTTTTAGTAAACCAAAGTTGATAAAAGTTGCAAATGAGCTAAGTTTACCTTAATTTCTCTAAATGGGTTTTTGCTCTTAAAAAATGTCATCTTTGGGTAAGATTTGATGAGGCCTAAGCAAGTTCAATCACTTCATTCTTACATCCTAGATAGATATGTTAATCCTAAACATAAAATTATGATTTATATTTCAATAATAATGATGGTTGAGTGGGATTTAATTTTAGTCATGTTTCTATTGATAACATTTAGTGAGATACACTCATCAGACCAAAAGTGAACCTATGGAAATACCTTGTAAGTGCCTAAAGTACCTTGTGATGGAGAAATGAGTACATGATTCCAATGAATAGATGAAATAATCTAGATGGGAGATAGTCCTAGTGACCTAAAGATGGAAATTGAGAGTGAGACAGTGCTTGTACATGAAACAAACACCTACAAGAATTTCATAACTCCTCAAGATCAAATCTATAATCTAACTACAAGCTTATGATACATTGATAAAAGAGAGACATGACTATATAGTTATAAGGTAGAGATAAATAAATATAAGTGTGATATATACCCATTAACCTCAAAATTAAGTGAAGGGGTTAAATATATTAGTCATACATTAATATACACCTATAGGAACCTTGTGAATTCTGAGTTGCCACCTACAATAGAAGACAGTCCAGTTCTAGCTCATGTAAGATATAAGTTTGGAAGGATGGAAATGGTTTAGCATGGTATGACCAAAGTTAAACTAATATCATATTGGTAATGACACACTCCCATGTTTTTTAAAAAATAAGGACCTCAACCTATAGTTTTGAGCCTCAAACTCAGTCAATTCAAAATCTTGCATATAATTTTGCATAGTCATTAGACCTAGTGAGCCAATTTTGAGGAATTTTATGTTTTAAGGGTATATAATTATGATAAATTTATGAAAATTAGTATATATCATCATTATGACCTAATATAACTCCCCATAGTCTCCTTAAATCTAGGTGAATAGGGTAAGTTCCCTCTATTTTATCTCAAATAGAGGGCACTCCTTGAGTAAGAAAGTCTGCAAGTTAGTATGTGAAGAGTAAAAAAATGAGTGGGATAATATTGAAATAATTTTATGATGGTTTTAAATGTTTATTTACATGTAAAAAAACATGTATAAACACATATACTCATTAGAGACCACTCAGGTGGTTAAACACATAGGAAACATAGTCCTGTGGACTAGGCCTAATACTAAGCCTAAACCCTAATTGCTGACAAATTCATCCATTAGGCCATATGAAATTTAAAAATAATTTGATGAACTTCATGGGAGATTTTAGGATGGATTAGATACATTAATTTTTAGATAACATCATAAAATTGGTCATCTTTGACCCAATTATCTCCCAGGCCTACTTAAAATGTATAGAATGAGCTCGAAGGCCACTTTCTTTGGCTCACATCTATACGAAAACTATGCATGAGACTTAAAAGAGTTTGGAATATTTTAATGGGGTCCTTTAATAGTCCTTAGTGTAATTTTTTTGGAGGATAGACATCTAAGCTTTATGAATCATCTATAAGAACCAAAACCTCCTAAAACCCTATTAAGAACCCAATGGAGAAAATATCATTAGAGATACATATAGGAGGTGTAAAATGGCCATGATAATGACTTGAACCTATTGATCACTCTCTTAGGATCTATGAAATAAATTTTGTTTATACTATCACTTATACGGGCATGCCTAATTATTTTTCTTATAAAGGATTTGAGTTGTTTCACAAGTGCAAAGGGAAACTAGCGAGTGGGGTATTTAGAAAAAATTTCCAACCCCTAATACTAATTTATCACCTTATTTGTTCATAAAAATCCCTTTTCTAAACTTGTCATTGTAGGCAGTCCAGATGAGACAGTGAGAAGGAGAAGTGATTGTCTAGTGAGAAGATGAGAGATTTGTTATTGGATCTTTTGAGGTTTATCTGATAGATTGAAAGGAAATGAGGTATTCAATAGGTGTCTAACACATTTTCCATGAATTTATTTGAATATTTATATGACATCTATGTGAAAAGTGTATGCTTTGAGGCCTAGAAGACTAATAAGTGGCTACTAGATAGTGAATGATAAGTGGTGTAGGAGAGGCTATTAGTTACGGGGAATATGAGGGATATTACAATATTGTTGTCACATTCTCATGACAATGAAAATGTGTCAAGAATCCCTATGGTAGTTTTAGATAGTCAATTGGACTCTTCATCACCAAAAGCCAATTTTAAGAAAGACATGGAGAGTCTATATGCCCAATTGAGGGAAGATGTCATACTTTAGATAGACACTTATCCAAGACCACTTTATGGTCCATTTTCCACCTCATTATCACAAATTATAACTAGATCTCATATCTTGACACTTGGATGACCCTTCCACTTCTGTTCTTCTCTCTCATCTCTTATGCTCTATATATGCAAGCCATTTTGGTAATTATATGTAGTACACACCTAGTATGGCAAAGCCCTACTAGTTTGGAAACTTGTTTTCCAATTTGAATAAGAATATCAAGTCTATTTTATCTATATAATCTCTTTCCTAAGTGTGAAAAGTAGTTTACTTGGATGTTAAGTGATGAATGTATTCTCCTTCCATTCTACTCTTGCATGTTTTGTGTGAGTGGTATCTCTTCTAATAGGTTTCATAAAGTGTATGTGGTTATTGAGTGTGTCTTAAAGTGTGAGAGGGACTAGGAATGTCTAGTATCAGACCTTCTTTTCACCCACCTCTAGATGTGCATATCAGTTTGCCTTTATAAGAAATACTTATGCTATAAGGACAATGAGTTAAGGTCAGTTTTGGTAGTCTTCATTTTTGGTGCACATATAAGTGTGTTTATGGACTAATATTTGGTATATCACCTCCATTAGTATAGGTTAAATTTTATTTCCTTCTTCTATTTTCACCCCCAAGTGACTATTTTAGTGTAGTGTGTGAGCTTAAGAGATAAGTCAAGGGATCTAGCCCTTTAACCTAGAGGTTTACCTCTACTATAGGCAACCCATAATCCTAGAGGTAATCCCATGTTGTCCAAATATTTGAGAGGCTTGAACAACTCTCCTAGATTAAAATATTTGGACATAATAATTTTCACTTAACATAGACCATAAACCCTTATATTGCAATAAATTTTTCATTTTTGGTTTCCATATATGATAGTCATGTGGAGTTAAAAGATATAGAGCCTTAGAATACTTAGCCATTGTGGGAAAAATGAAACATTCATAAGGAAATGAGAAAAACCACAAGAAGTGAGACTCCACAAGAGATAATAGGCACCTAAATTGTGCACTAACACCCCCTAATTTTTCACTACACACAAAATTAAACCATTCATCATAAATAAAGTACCATAATATAAATACTACAATACAAGTTATTTTATAGTGATAAATTTTTAATAAAATGAATAAATACATTTAGGTGACAAAATGTCTTGATATAAGGTTACAAATGAGCCCTATGGATTCATATTGTTTATTTTTATACATAAATTATGCATATTATTTTTGAAAATATTGCTAAGTATCATTCACCATAGACCACAAACCCTTATATTGAAATAACTTTCTTTTTAATTTCCACATTGATAGTTATGTGTCCAAGTTAGGAGATCAAGATCCTTAGAGGATTCAGCCATTGTGAAAAAAAAATGGAAAAATCACAAGGAAATGAGAACACCCACAATAAATGATACTCCATAAGAGATATTAGGCACATAAATTTTGTCTTGCAACCCCTTAGTTCTTTATTACAAAAAAGTAAAACCCTAGCAAAAATAAAGTGGAAGTTTATAAATAGTGTGATACAAATTGTTTTGTAGTGAGAAGTATACAACAACTAAATCTTGATATAATGTTACAAATTATTGGAATTTGAAAAAATACACACTTTTAAAAAAAACCTGGCCCTAATAAGCAGATCAAAAGTTATAGTCTTTAAAAGGCTTCAAAAATAAGAATTGTATAAGTAATTAGGAAAAAAATATAAAATCTAATAAATTTGGTTGCTCATAGTAACAAAATTATTTAATTAATGTGTTTAATGCTAAAATATGGATATGGGTTAAAGAGGTAGAGATATCCTTGGGCACAAGAATGGTAGGCTATCTCTAAAGTAGGCCAATTAATTAGATAACTTAGATAAACATATACTAAATTTATTATGCTAAGATATGATAAAAATGGAAGGTACAACTATGATATATATTTAAATGATAATGAAAACAAGACACTTAGTTGGTTCTGATGCTACTACCTATATGGATCTAAAACAGGTAGAAAGTAAACTGGATGTGATTTGGGATCAGTCCCCTAATTCTATAAATTTTACCTCTATAATTATAAACATTTGCATAACCCTAAAAATTGCATCAAAGATATCATCTAACTTAGATGTAAGTATTAATAATGTAATGCCTACTAAAACTAAAAATGACCATTTGGGTGTTTTTGGATTCTATGTTGCCTTTGCTCTGGTGCATTTATATCTAGGTCATGGACCATCACTTCTTATCAAATGATAAAACCCTAGTTCTTCATATTTATAGTGTTTATAGGATAAATGGGTTAGTGGTAACATGGTTTCGAGCTACCCCAAAGAACCTTATGTTAATGAGCACTACCTACATAGCCAATACTCTGAAAAAGGCCTTATACTTATGTTATTATCCCCTATGTGTTATCTTAGGTGTGAATCATGAAATGTATGATAAGTAAGTACATAGACTTACCTAGGTTATAAATTGGAAAATGTGGCCCATGGAACTTTAGACCTATAGAAATGTTGTTCCTAAGACTATTATGGAAATAAGAGAAAAAAGGGAAACTTTACTCACTTGAGTGCTTTTTGGTTTATGTTAAGTTGCCTTGTGAGTAGGTAAGAAGTTGTTAGGTGATGAATTAATGAGGGTTAATCTTGTATTTACATCAATCCCTATGAAGAATATCTCACATAAAATAACTTAGGATAACTTTGAGGATATGTTTCATTTGTAAATTGGATGACTTTAGGTCACTGGATACTTGTGTTAGGATCGGATACTTACATCAATGTAGGCATCTAACTAAGACATAAGTGTTCATATAGTTGGAAAATAGGCACAAGTGTAGAGATGTAAGATAAGTATGTTTATCAAAATTTAGGCAAAATATAAGGTCTAGGTCATCAAAATAACATTGGTTAGACTAAGAAATAAGTAATTAGGCATAGACAGATAGTGTATATGAGCCTTTTGATCATGGAAAATATCTACAAGTTTAAGTTACATCCATGATATGTATTTTCCAAGTGTACAAGACTGAGGTTCTATATAATTTATAAATAGTGTCTACATTCCCCCTCCCCTTTAATCTAGTAATGAAATTATTGGTTTAAGGGAGAATAAATTTGTACTTGGGTGTGTAAAGAACACCTTGCCTTTACTTGATTCTAACTTGAGTAATTTTTTGGTGATTGACCTACAACCGAGAGCATGTTATATTATATAATAAGTGCATATAATCTAAAATTTAAAGCATTGAAATGACTAAAATTGAAAGATAGTAAGGTTTATGAGGACACTTGTGTATTGATGCAACTGGCTTATTTTTTGGTAATTTAATATATCATTTTGAATCATTGAATATGATATGAGGATAAATATAAATATGGAAAGTGCATATATCTAAAGATATGGAGAGAAATTATAGGACACACACCTCCAACCTTGGATAAAATGTGAGTTATCACCTAATAGTTGAGATTGGCTCAACCATGTAACCCAATCATACTTATAACCTAGTGAGTGTGAGTGAACCAAGTGAACTCACATTATAAAACTAGTGATGTTGGATGATGTAATCAAATCTAACCTATAAAATTGGAAATATTAAGTGATTTAATCACCTCAACCATACCAAAATTGAACCAACTAATGTAGTAGATTAGATTAATATAGTCCATAAAAGTCCAACCTGGTGGGTGATGATAGTCACTAAAAGTGTTTAAACTTTTAAGCTAATTTGATTTTAAAATATTAGGTACACATTATATATCATATGTACCTTATAAATGTCTCATTATATAATTATGTCTCATTACATAACATATTTCTAAAACATACCCCCACTACTATTTAAATCTAAAAACTGGTGTAAGTGCCAATATGGAGGACATGTTTCCAAAAAATTCTCCCACTATAATCAAGGTATGCTAAATATTGAATAAGTGTGGAGACCAAGTTTCTAAAACATACCCCCACTTCCATCTGAATCTAAAAATTGATGTAAGTGCCAATGTAGATGGCATGTTTCCAAAACATGCCCCCACTGAATTTAAAATTATGATAAATGTGGACAATATGTTTTCAAAACATGCCCCTACTATAATATGAATCTATAAAGCAAATGTGGAAGTCGTGCCCTTATATCATACCCCCACTAATATACCCCCACATTTTGAGGTGAGTGAAAGTAAAAAATGGTAGTTACCTTACCTCAAAAGGATAAGATAATCATGTGAAATGTGAATTCACTATGTAGCATATAGAAGGAACATGTATAGACAAATATATATTTTAAGCACGTAGAATATGATCACACCAAGTCTTAAGATGCATGATGTAGATCATGGGAAAATCTAGATAGTAACAATATAATCTTGAAAAAAAATCAAGCACACACACAAGAGCACTCAAAATCAAATCAAAATATAATGGTCTAAGGAGACATCAAATAAGGGGATTGTTTCAATTCCATATAATCAAAAGGACATGACTTATTAAAATGTCCATAAAAACAATAATTACATATTCAAATGTCAAAATAAAATAAATAATGACATATTGAAATGTCAAAGAGGAAAATAAATACATGAGGGATGCAAATAATGAATCATATTCAAATTATCAATCAAGAAATACAATAGCAAGGTAAGACAATCAAGGAAGTGCATGAATGAAATTAGAAGCATCTAGCATAGACATAGCATACTAGTCCATGGATCATATGTGTTAGCAAAAAAATTAAAGTACATGGCATATTAAGTACACTGTAAAAGATATAAGCATGGATAAAGGTATGTGTAAGTACATAAGCTCAAACATGATAATGTAAAATGATATAACCTTAGTGTATGATGATAAAATAAAGTAGATGTCCCCAATGTCCATATGACATGAGTACAGGGAAGGGTCAACATCCAAAAGTACATAGATCATGTATCTGTGTATTCCTGAATCACACTCAAAATATGCATGAAACATGTGTATATATAAATAAATTACATGTTATATACCAAAATGGAATAAAAAACATATATGTCAAGGAGCTAATATAACATGTAAATGCTAAAAATATTTTTGTAGTTTTTAATTTTTTAATTTTATAAAAGGTGCTATGGACTAGGAAAAGTGTCACTAGAACTCAATTATATCATCAGTGAGATGCCTTTATTGAGGACCTTTATCATGTGTTTCATATTCATATGTTGTGTAATCAGTATTATTAGGATCATATCAATCTTGTGTAGTATTAAGATCATACCAATATTCTATGTTAGTAGTATAGGAAAGATGTAACTTCTTAGGTTATTCTTGAACATGTGATATGTTTATTTGATCATCTATATATGAATAACAAATTCTACCATATATTAGAGTTTCCTTCTTAATTTTTTTTTCTTAAGTATGTTCATCATTTTCAAAAAAAATCATCTCATTATGGGATAGAGAAGAGTCATGTATCTTTACTTGCATACTAGGAAAAGATTTAATTTGTGCCTAAACTTCTTTATTTGAAGATGAAATCATAGACTTTTTAGTTTTTCACTTAGTTATTTGTTCCTATATATATGGAATAGATATGATGTTTGGATACTTGGAAATCATATTTGTATCCTTTGATTTTTCAGGCATATCTTACTTTAGCTTGGACTTTTAAATCTTTTCTTGCTCTATGTTTGGAATTTGTAACTATTTTGACTCTGAAATATTCTTTGGTACCCACATTTTTTGTTTTGGTACTTATGATTAAGGAGAGGTACTCATAATGTGATTGGTTTTCTTAGTTGATGTATCAATGATATGATCACCCCTACCTTTATTAATTTATATTTTATTATTCAATGCAAAACAATAATCTAAATGATTCCCATGCATTCTATGATATGCACAATAGTACTTGGATCTCATTATTGGATGTGCAAGAGGTAATTTTATAAATTTATTTCAAATCATTTATCTTAGGTTTTCACTTGTAATCTTAGTACCCTTTTGGTCACCTTTTGAATCACTTGTTCTAGATGTATTCTATTTTAGCTTTTCATTTGGATAAGAAACATTGTTTGGCACAACATTGGTAGATGAAGATGCAAACACATGATGAACACTAGCATGTTTTGGATTTTGGGCACATGGAACCTGATTTTATAATAATGTGATCTTTGAACTAAATTATTGATTTTTCTTTTGTAACTCTTCTATTAACTTTCTCATAAGGTTGACTTTATCTTTTAGGCATTCACAAGCACAAACCCTAGGTGCTTCAAATTAAAAATGCATACATATACCATTTTCATTACCCCATAAAGGATTTATTGTATGGACATCATTAGAGGGATGGTATCTATCACCCTCCTTAGGGTTAGGAAGAACAAAAAGTTCCTTTTTATCCATTTTAAATAATCTAAAAACTAATATGAGAATAAGTAAGAAGTGACATATAAATGCTTGCATTATAACATGATATAATAAGAATATAGAAATTTTAGACTATTCTATAAGTTTTTTGAAAATATGAGATAGTCTTTTCTATAAAAATAAGAAATGAGATGAACCCAAGAAAATAGGGAAATAAAAGTACAGTATATGGCTTGTAGGTTTAAATTTAGTAAAAATAGTAAAATTTTAAATAATAAAAAACATACAATATTTTAAAAAAAAAGATTATTTCATCTATATCAACATAATTATGAAAAAATTTTGATAAATTTTAAATTTAATTTATTATGAATCATAAATATGCCAAACAATGTGGAATGCTTCACGGGTAAAACCTTGGAACATTCCCAATAAAGAATCAATAATTTTGATAAAACAAAAATTTATTTTAGATATCTAAGAGAGGTTTTTGAATAAAATATTATTTTTGATTAAAACCATGAATTAATCACAAAATAAGTACACCATTTACCTGGTATGCCAATATTTACTAGAAATAGTAAATAGTAAAAAGTGAAAAAATTGTATTGAATTTGGGCCAAAAAAGAGGTTTATATATATATATATATATATATATATATATATCAACATTTTGAGTAGAAAATATATCTCAAGAATATTAAAATGGATATGTGTGAAATCCTAAATACCCCAATCAAGGAAGAAGCAACCTACAAGTGTCTGAACACAAATCTTGGTAACAAAAAGAGAGTAAAACCCTATGATAAATTTTAGATATAAAAACCCATAATGGCAAGTTGAAACCCTAAGGGGTTGGAAACATTATATTAACATAGGTTTGACAAGGAATACTCAGAGATTAGGTTCACCAAATGTTTAATCCTAAAATTTGGATATGGGGAATCTTAGGTTAAAGGGGTAGAGATAACCTAGGGCACAAGGATGGTGAATTGTCTCTAAAGTAGGACAATTAATTGTAAAACTTGTATAAACATATAATGAATTTATTATCCTAAGAAATGTTTCAAATGGAAAGTACAACTATGATATAAATTGAAATGATAATGAAAACAAGATACTTAGTTGATTTTGATGCTACCACTTATTTGGATCTAGATTATGGATCAGTCATTTGATTCTATAAATTTTACCTTTGTATTTTTTGTCCAATTATTGCCCCCAAGCCAAAAATTTCAACAACTATAATTTAAAACTTCCTTCATAGGGATTATTAACTTTGTTGATAGCCATTTTGGTCTTACAATGTTCTTCAAATGGTCACTTAGGGCCTTGTTTAACATTGTTTAATGTATTGAATTCCTCATGTGTTTCTAGAGTCATCAAGGTTAATTTAGAGGGTCTTAAGATTGTGTCATGATGTGTCAAGATTATTTATTGTCCCTCAAGTCTTTCCATTCCTTGGTTTCCTTGTTTGAAGCATCTTAGCCTTGTTTGAAGGAGTTAAGGTAACTTAACATATTTTAAGGATTTTTAGAAAGGTCAAGTTTTCATTGTGGTCAATTTAAGCCTTTCTAAATCCTCCTTTTTACATGTTTTTTAATGAAAATGGTGAAAATTTCAATTTAATTCAAAGGTGGTCTTACAAAGCCTTATGTTCACCTCATGAAGTTATCAAATATGCATTAGTTTCCTCTACACTTGTCAATGCATTCCAAGGCCTATCAAGTCACTTCTTGGGCCAAATATGAAGTATTTTATATACATTTTAAAATTTAAAGCATATAAATAGGGTCCCTAACTTGTATAATGTCAAGATTTGGTTAGAGAAGGGTTAAAATTATGAATTCTTGCATCTAGACATATAAAAGAGATTAAATCACTCTAAAGAAGGTAGTTTTGGTCACTTATACAAGCATGAAAGGCCCATATTCAGGTGTAAATGCATATAGGAGTGTCTCTTCACCTACATCAAATAAAATTAATGAAAAATAAGGTCACACTTATCTAAATAAGGAAATAAATGCATCATAATCTCTATTGAACCCATGGCAGACTCACAATGTTCTATTTCATATGTTCATTTTGTATAGAGGAGATAGAGTGGTGAATTAATACCTTGGGTAGAGAAGGGGGCCCTATTATCCTTCAATTTTTTGGAATTAGTTATATAATCCATTTCCCCTCCTTCATGAACTATTGATATGAAGTTAAGGTGATAAAAACTATATATAAACCTTGTATGCTTAGTTTTTGCCTTTTGGATGCAATATGGAGATCAATGAGGGAAAAATAATGCTTTGAAGACCATGTAATGATGCCAAGGGACCTGATAAATATAAAATAAAATTCATATAACCATGGTATAGGTCTACCCATGCCAATAAGTTGGTGTTTTTTTAGATTTACAAGATCAAATATGTTTCATGAGGAGTGTGAGGTGTTTTATACATAGTTGAAATACAAAATAGGTGATTAATAGGTTGGAACAAGGTCAATACAAAATTATACACAAATTATCATGAATAAAAACTAATAAAGTGCCAAATAAGAGGTAAATCTTTAGACTTGTAGCTAAAGAACTCAAATGACCACTTATAGGTGTGTGACAGTCAGAATGTGAAGAAGTGATATTTTGATATGGAATAAAGGTGATAAGGAGGTATGAGAACATGTAAATAGGTAATTTAGTATACTATTTTATATGTAAAAGGATCACCAAAGTGGTAAGAGGCCTATAGAGATGATGCAACTCTAGCATGACAGCCTATAGGCTTAATTGAAGACCCCATACCTATATGCCCAAAACAATAGAGAAATACATGTTTGTCTTTATATTGAATTAAAGAGAGAGTTAAGGACAGAAATTAAAAAATGGCAAGGTTATTTTACATTTAATGAGGAGATAAAAACTCAAAATAATGTATTCTTGAGCCCAGATAATCAAGAACCTAAAACTACCACTTACAATCCTGCTTAGGGAAGATGCAAAAGAAAGGTGATTTGTTATTGGAACCATGAAATGGGAGATGAGAATTGTGAATTAAACTTATTTAAATATAAAAACATGAGGTTATTCACATATGGTTAGGGTTATAGAATGCAAAATAGAGATCAATAAGCCTAAACAAACCTAGCAAGCATCTATAAGAAGGTTTTAGGTGAATTAGGGTAAATATTTTGATCATTGTTGAAGCCATGAGATGTAAATGTAGGTGAAGGAGGTAATTTAAATTTAATTATTAATTATATAAATATCCTTGTGAATTTTCAAAGTGATTAGAGGCAATGAAGAGGTGCAGAGATCTGGTTAGGCCTAAAAGGCCTAAATAGTCATACACATGCCTATGTATAAAAATTGAAAGAAACTTGAACACTTTAGAAGTGTCTTGAGGATATTTTATGGATCCAATAAATTTTAATATGGATAAGGATTTATCATAGATGTCAATAATCTTTGGATTCACTACAATATAGAGAAAAGTGCTAAAAGGGTCTATTAGGGTCACCTACATCAATTTGTTTCTAAACCCTAAGCATGGGCTAATCTAAGTTACAATTAGGAAAAGGGATAAGGGGGAGAAAAAAATAACTTGAAAACCTCATGTGGGGAGACAAAAATCTTAAGGATAAGACTAAAACCCAAAACAATCACTTATACTTCTTTTTCTTATAAGTTATGCTCTCTCAAGTTCATAAGTTCATACCAAATCACCTAAGAGACTAATTCCATCATCTAGTATTAGTTATTTTATTAGGACCATATATTCTATGAACAATACTTAAGAATCTAGGCTCCTTTAAGCCCTACTTAAACCCTTCTAATGACTCAATGGGATAAATTGGTCTCCTAGTGCCTAAAATGGATTGGATGACCCTTGAAATGATCTAATTAACCTTCATAACTCTCTTTAGCTCTTTATCAAGTCATTAGGTTACACATGTGCACTGATATTGTATGAAAATGGCCTAATATTCATGATTGTACTCTTATTTTTTAGCATGGATAATAGTGTTAGGTACTTAAATCAAGTAATAATGTTTTGTAAGCCTATACAAAGGTTGTATGATCCTCTATTATCCTTATCTAAACCTTTCAAGATAATGAATGAGATTTCATGTAAATAATTTGGGCCCAAGAGGTGATTATACCTCTATTGTTCTTCAAGAACCTAATTGCATCCCTATGGGAAATCATGGAGAGTTTTAGAGTATCTTGAACACTACTAAGAATTCTTGTTGATGTTTATGGAGCCTTGTTATATAATGAACAAGTCCAATTAGGTGAATAAATAAGCTTGAGGAGGATGTGTTGGTAAATCATTGAAAGAACCTTAGGAGCAAGGTATAGTTAATTTTATGGGTTTAAGACATGTAATGAACCATTATTATCACTATAAAATCAGTATCGAGACCCCCTAAATAGATGTAAAGTTATAAGAAGAGGGTTAAAAGTTAGTCCAAGGTGAGTGAATAACCAAAAATGCCACTTATCACTCTTCACAAGCCAAGATAGACAATTATGAAGGGAAAGATGAGTCATTTAAGAAATTAATTTTCCTATGCAAACTTTATAAAGAGGTTATCATCAATCAACTTGACACATATGGATAAGGTTCCAAAGTTTTTCTTGATTCCTTTTTTGATTTCAACTAATTCTAGAATAGTGACACTTGTCAATGAGCTCCTCTACACCTTTCTCTCTCCTTTCTCACTTTTTGTATAAGTATACCTAATTTTGGATATGTGAGGATCATTCACCTGAGCATGTCAAATCCCTACTCATTTTTATGCCTTTAATCAATGAAAACTACTATTTTTACCTCATTTTATGGCTATACTTAGTGTGTATACATAGATAGTTGTTCTTTTTAAGTGATTTGCTTAGTTTTCCTTGACATGTTGTCTTATTCTAACACCTATATGTAGTTTAAAATATTATATTATATAACATGTTAAGTGTTTAAGTGAAATGTAAGGGTTGAGTGAGTCTACCTATTTATTAGTGTCATTTTTTACCTATTAATTAGTTTTCCTAGCCTAAACATCTATCATAACCTCCACATTTAAATTTTGATGTGATATATTTAGATTGGGAGTATTTTATGTTCAAATTAATCTTTTGGTCTACATGCATAAATGTAGTTCATTTTTAGTGGTCAATTAGTTTGGTGTATCACCTCCCTAATTCAATTTCTTTCAGGTTAGCCTTCTCCCTTTTCCTTACAAGCTAGTAGTGTAGAGTTATAAATCTAATTGATGCATCAATGTGAGATAGACCTATAATATAGATATTCAATCAACTTATTAGGCCACCCATATCCTAGGATTAGCTCTATGTTACCTAAAATTATGAAATCTTCAATAAGCTTCAAAGGGTGAAAATTTGGGCTATAATAGTTTTGGAACACCTTGTGGGACAAGGTCCAAATTCATTGAAGGATTGATGGTGTTATCCTTCAACATATCACCCTTTGGAGACATTTAAAAAAACATCAATGGCAACTTCAAATGAATCTCAACTGGTTTAATTATCCTAGGTGCTTAACAATAAAAAAATGTTATGTATCATTAATCATATGATCAAGATGCTTCTTATGTACCTTCATATCCGTCTTGTAAAGTTGATGTTGACCATGGTTTCTCCTAAAGTATCTCTCAAATAGATACCTACCAATTTTAAAAATAACCCACCATTGCCTCTAATCAACCTTGTCAAAGTCATGTTGCTCCCACTTCATCTTTATCCAAACTCAAACAAATCATACTAGACTACACAAGGATCATGTTAAAGGCTAAAAAGGAAATAAATCTTGGTATGTCTTATCCTATCCATGTCATTGGTTCACAATTGGGAGATACCTATGAGCATTCATTGGATGAGGTAATAGGGTAGCTTCTCTAGATTCAAATATTCTAAAAAAACCAAAAAGATAAAACTTTAAAAATCCAAAAATATGTTCAGCATTTACATGTTCTATTATCTCCTTAGCATATATGTTGTTGGTTCCATATTGGTTTATGACATATAATTATTTCCTATATACACATGTTCCACATATGTTTTGAGTGTGATTCAGACATACATAGATACATGATATATGTATATTGAATGGTGGGCCTTCTCTCTACTCATGTCATGTGGAAATTATAAACATCCACTTCTTTGATCATGATACATCTAGGTTATATCATTCTATGGTCATTTTAAAATATCATGTTTGATCTTATATAATTACATATGATTCTATCCATGATTATATCTTTTGTAGTGTACTTGATTTTGTATATACTTAGTGTTTTTTGCTAACACATGAGCCATGAACCAGTATGCTTTGTTTATTCTAGTTGCTTACGCATTCATTCATGCACTTATTTTAGTGTCTTATATTTATTGTTTGATAATTTTAATATGCACCATTTTTTATACCCCATGCCTTTATTTACCTCTTTGACATTTAAATATGTCATTTCTTGTTGTATGTTGACATTTAAATATGTCATTCTTGCCATTGTGGACATTTAACTAAGTCATGTCCCTTAAACTATGTGACATTTGAAATTGGCCCTTGACTAAGGTCTCCTTGGACCATTATATTTTTATTTGACTTTGAGTTCTCTTGTGTGTGTGCTTGATGCTTATTGAGATTATACTATTACTATCTAGATGTTGCCATTATCTACATCATGTATCTTAGGACTTGGTGTGATCAAATTATTTATACTTATATGATATATATACCTAGACATGTTTCCTATATATTATACATGATACATTCATATTTTACATGGTTAATCATATCCTTTTAAGGTAACATAAGTACTAGTTTTTACTTTCCCTCACCTCAAAAGGGGGGAATATCAGTGGGGGAATGTCATAGAGGCATGACTTACACATTTGCTTCATAGATTTAGATTATAATGGGGGAATGTTTTTAAATCCATACTATTCCACCCTTACATCAGTAACATATATTTATATTATCCTCACATGGTTACCTATTCCTATTGAGCCTTACATGATGCAATATTTCAATGGTTATAGCGAGATATACCACTTGTCCCTCTTTTAAAGATCCTCTCCTTACTCTATTTCCACCTTTACATGTCATGATTATACATTAGCATCATAGTTTTAGGTTAAAAATTCATATTGAACTTACATTATTACATATTTCATATGCTACTATAAGTTCATAGGTTGTATATGATCTTTCACAATGTTACAAATCTATGTTTTTATTTATGATTACACATGTTGTGCATGACTCTTTATTTTTAGATGAGTTATATGCATATACATTTAAATCCATCACCTCAAAATGGGGGGTATTTACCTAGACCATTAAATTATCAATTACAAATTCTAGTTATTTTCTTGCCACTATGTATTGAGATCAAATATGTTCCTATCTATAGTGAGATGAACTATGTTCCTACCCATGCATAATGAGAATAGATATGTTTGATTTCTTAAACAAGAAGTGGATTTGTTCCTTCTCCATATAGTGATATCAATGGAACCAAAATATTATGTATATTTCCCTAATTAATAAGTACACTTTTCCCTTAAACACCTAATTTCAAGTTTATAATGCCAGTTACAAACTTTAAATCAAGAGTTACACATGTGATAACATGAATCATGTACAAATAGGTGTATTAATTATTATTATTTTTTTTTTGTTAATTTATTTTTTATTAAATGAAATATAAATTTACTAAGACATTGAATACTTGTTAACATTTCTCTTTGCTTGTAGGTACATTCTAGTTGACGAACAAGTATGGGTACACCAATCCATAAATATAGAGTTAATCTTCCATCCCTTAGCTAACATATAGGTATAAATTTTTTCATTTTGTTTTTACATATAAACACACATGCATCTCACTGACACATATGCACATCAAAGTGGGGCATTATGTAGACACCTAATTTTGGTAAAAGGCTTCTTATTATAATTTTTAGCATCATTTTATGCGTATGGATTATTTATTCAAATTATGTAGTTATTTGAAATATATTTTATTCTTTTTATTCTTATTTATTATCTTAATGGTTTGATCCTCTCCTCTTTCTTCTATTTTTTCTCTCTTTTGTGTTTGGTTGTTCATGGGGTTCCCCTCATTCTATTCCTCTATTGTTTTTTTATCTTAAGAAAATTCATGGGCCCCATGAATATGGTAAAACATATTTTTGGGTCCCATAAATATGGTAAACCATATTTTTCATTTTTATGGGTCCTTTTTCCTCTTGTCCATTTTTCTCTGTGTGGGCATATTTTTTATAGTTTGCCCTTTTCTCTTGGGTTGTCTTGCATGTAAATATGGCCTTAATTAAAATTTAATAATATATATACCCATTCATAGAGGCATTACACTGATAAAGGAATCAATCCATTCCAAGTCTTAGGTAAAATACCAAATTTATATTTCTTTTCTTTAAGGATTTCAAGTGATTTCAAGGGTTTTGATTTGATGCATATTTGTATCAAGATAAGGTTTAAGTGAATGTTCATGTAGTTGAGTTTGACTATCTAGGGAAGTAAGGTGAATTCCCATCTCTCTCTTAGGTTTAGACACACTAGTGAAGCACTATAAATACATTAATCCCTAATTATGAGCATTTAAGATATGTAGTTAAAACCCTCAAGGAGTGTGCTTAGGTAAA
Organism: Torreya grandis; assembly: GCA_037957365.1. Classification (NCBI taxonomy): domain Eukaryota; kingdom Viridiplantae; phylum Streptophyta; class Pinopsida; order Cupressales; family Taxaceae; genus Torreya; species Torreya grandis. Next base: position 1,018,869 of record JARHVA010000045.1, read on the forward strand.
TTAATTAAAATTATATTTTTTATTTGGCTAAGATTAGGTTATTTTAGGAAGAGTTATAAATATGACATCTACTTTCACCAATTCACAAATGTGAGAGGTACCATGTGTATCTATTGATGATGAAAGATTCTATATATTTTGAGAAGTTAAAACTCAAAATTTTAACATTTGTATCAGGTTTCCACATTTTGAAAAAAATTGGCACTTTTTTCCATATGAATTTGTTCAACCACATTCATGTTCCATGAAATTGGTCATATGTAGGGAGCACTCTGATTTATGGTTTTCTAGTCTACATAGCTCTATAACCTTCCTTTAAGCATTTAAAAACACTCTTATAACCATGTTGTGTTTTTTATAGTTAATTTTATCTCTATTTATATTTCCTTTCATTATAATTTATTATTCATAGTTAAAATATAATTTTAGTCTTCCTTTTTGTCATTAGAATAAATTTGATTAATGTTTTTTACTATATTTAGCTATAGATGCTAAAATTTGGTATTTATTACTTGATAATGATAACATTGACACACATTTATAATGCATGACTTAACAACACAAACATGAACCTAATTACCCATTATCTCACACTTGCATGCTATCTTATGAGTTTACTCTTATATTTTGTTATTGCACACCTAAAATAACCTCACTATCTATTTCAAACTTTATAAATATCCTGCATAGATATTTTTAGACTCTTAGTTTAGTCTACTTATATATAATTTAGTTTTATCACTTTTAGTTAGTATCGTTAATTGATATTGACCTAATATGGTCAAAACCAACCCTCTCCTAGAAATAAATACCTTTTAAATCAAACATTTCATTAGGGTCAATGGATATTCCTAACATGTTAGTGATGTGATAAATTTCCTAATTAGACTCACATATAAAAAAATCAAGGTCTCATTCAAAATGGACTTGAAAATTATATAGTACACATCTATAAACTATCTCACATTGAGAAAATATGTCTTATTCTTCCCAAATTGTGAATCTATCACTAGGATCAATCACAAGCCAAGTCTGAATTGTAAAAAATCCAATCCAAATTAAACACTATCAAATATCAAATCTAAATCATTAGTTGCATACATATAACAAAGGATCACAATTTCACAATCACACTGGTGGGAGAAATACATGTGGCTTAATTTCCATCCTCAAATTATTAGATACATAGGCAATGATCAATCATAAAATAAGGGAGATTGGGGTTATCTTATCCCATTACAATTTCCCAATTTTTTTAGGTTTCTATCCCTCACAAGCATACCTAGGGTTTCAATACAAAGGAGACTGATTTATGGAGTTGCATGTGCACATTTTATTTAAATTTTACTTCATTTAACTTAATAGATTAAATATAGATTTTTTTAAATTTGTTAACTTATTATATCATGCATATCTTAAAGGATTAGACTAGGATAAGTGGTGCCCATAGGTTGACCACATTATCTCTCATGTGCATATTTATGTGGAGTCATCTTGTATATATGAATGAGTGCCAACTATAGAGATTCACCCTCAATTGACATAAGGATCTTAAACTTCAAGATGAGGATGTTGAGGGCCTTATCTATCACATATCACAATGAATATCCTATGGTGAAGTATAAGCGTTGGTCCCTCTCAACCTCCTAACATTGACATGAGGATGACTCTCTAGAGTATCTATAGTTGGAACTCTCATGATGCTTATAAATAGATATGGGGGAGAGGCCCCCCTCTATATATATTATCTACACATGTATAGTTCACATTCAAAATCAAATTTGGACTATAACTCTTGATTTTTTTAATATATAGACCATTTCTATTTGTAAATTGTAAGCTACTTGACAATTAAATTCATTCAGTTAGTTTAATTGCATATCTTGTTTTATTATTTTTTATTTCTTTTAGTAACTTCGATAATGTATGGATTGAGTCATAACCATGGACATATATTATTGATCCTTTATATTCTCTTTTAAGGTGTCATAGAGAGCTTTTCCTAGTTTGAGTTGTGGATTTTTATGTTTTAAATTAAGATAATTCCCACACTACTTTACATGCCCCTAAGCAATTTTTTATCTCAGCCTACATTTTGGGTTTTCAAATTACCCTATGGGTTTATTTTATTTGAGATAAAACTATAAAATTAGGGATTTTTCTATTTTTTTCCATTTTTATAAAAATTAAGATTTTTTGGTTACATGCCACTACTTTTCATGAATAGTATTAAAAAATATGAATTAAATATTTTAATTTTTTTGAGTTTTTTATGGTTTTTTGGCCAATTTTTGAAAATTTTGATTTGTGTGGAAAGTAAGGAACAATAGATAAGAAAATGAGTTTTTTTTTTTTTTTAATGTGAGTTAAATATTACATCAATGGATTATTCTCATCAAGATCTTTTTGAAAAGTCATAGTTTATAAAAAAATAGAGCACTAAGGGACCTGTGGCAAGCATTTGAAGGTGAAGAAAAATTTAATGGGTTTCATTTGGTAGGGGATAACATCTTGTTCCTTTTTAGGGTGAGCACTACCAATTTATGCCATCACCACCACCCCTACATATCCATCTCTCAAGTTTATGTTATTTTCCAAATAAATACCTATTTGTTCATTCTTATGAAAGTGCACCATGTTTGATGTAATTACTATAGATGTTTAGGTAAGGCACTAAATTAAAAGGCTTAAGGGGTAGAATCCCCATTTTACTCTTTATTTAAACACTAAGTCAATTTTATTATTATAAAAAGAGTATCTTGCATCATTAATGTTGAGTCCCCATATGGTGTGTTAGTCATAAATGCTTTGTGAAGGCACTCAAACATGATAAGGTTGTGGGTTTGATTCTATGAAGTAATTTTTTAAAATACTATCAACACCTATTCACATGGTTACAATGCCTTTGTGACCAAATGATATTATTTTTAGCTCCTACACTATTGAGTATCATTATTCAACTACAAATTTATGAATGCCATATCTTTTGATTCAAGATGCATGGGAGGGTGATTTGTTTTTAATTTTTTTTTTTTTTTTTTTTGAGATATAAACAATGTGTAGACACTATTTATAAATTATATATCACCTCAATCTAATACACTTGTAAAATACATTTCATGGATGTACCTTTAGCTTCTGGACCTTTCCTGTTGCCAAAAAGAGCACATACACTATCTCTCTATGTTTAATTGATTATCTTTTAATCCAACCAATGTTATTCTAATGACTATGCCCTTATATTTTACCCAAAATGTCATAAACCTTTTTATTTTCCATCTCTATATTTTTTAGATTTGTGCCTATTTTATAGCTTCCTAGACACTTGTGTCCCAGTCAGACACCTATGTTGATGCAAGTGTCCAGTGCCATAAAGTCATCTAATTTACAAATGAAACATATCCTAAAGCTTAGGCTAAGGTGATTTTATGCAAGATATTCTCCAAAGGGATTGGTATAAATACACAATCAACCCTCATTCATTACTCACTTATAAAATTATTACATACTCACAAAGCAACCTAACACAGGCCAAAAAGGACTCAATCAATCACACAAGTGAGTAAAGATTCCATATTTTATCCTATTTTCATATCAATCATAAGGATAACATAACTATAGGTTTGAAGTACTAAAGTAACATTCCATGAGCCATATTTTCTAATTTAAAATCTAGGTCACTCTACATACTTATTTAACACACATTACATGATTAACACATAAGCCAACATGTAGGGAATACTACATAAGTTTGAGGCCCTCTTCAGAGTATTGGCTATTTAGGTAGTTCTCATTGATAGAGAGGTCTTTGCAGTAGTTCAACACTATGTTCCCACTAATTTATTTTTTCCATGGGTACTATAAAGATGAAGAACTATGTTTTTCTCATTTGATAAGCAATGATAATCCATAACCTAGCTCTGAATGCACCAAAGTGAAGGTGACATAGAATATAAAAGCATCTAGGTAGTCACATCCAGTTTTAATAGGTATTATATCTTATACACCTATGTCCAAGTTAGATAATAATAATGAAATAAATATCTAATGTTGATTTAAGTATTCATGGGTACTATTATAGCCAAAATTTTCAGCCTTAGAAGGTTATTCAAGCCTTCACAGGTAGGGGTAACAAGGAGATAATCGTAGAGTATGGGTGGCCTAATAGGTGGATTAAATCTCTATATTATAGGGTTATCTCCACTTTATATATCACTAACATTCACAACTCTAAGCTAATAGCTTTTAAGGAAAAGGGAGAAGGATAACATGAAAGAAACCTAACTAGTTAGGTGATACACCAAATTAGTTGATCACTACCAACCAACTGTATTTACACATGTAGAATAAGAGATTAATTTGAACATACACTACTCCCAATTTGAATCTCTCACACTATCATTTTGATGTGGAGGTTGTGATAGATGTTTAGGCAAGGGGAGCTAATAAAAGAGATCACAAATGACACTAATGAATAGTTAAACTCTCTCAACCCTTATGATTTACTTGAACACTTCACATGACCTACAAGAGAAGCATTCAAATTCCATATAGGTGTTATAATAGGATAACATGTCAATAAAGAATAATAAAGTCACTTAGAGAGAGAGAGAAGGAGAGAGAGGTGTAGATGAGGTCATTGACAGGTTTCATTATTATATAACTAGTTACAAGCAAGACAATAGTTATAAATATATTTGTAACCTTATTCATATGTTTCAACTTTCTTGATGATAAAATCTTCAGAGAGTTGGCATAGGAAACTTCATTTCTTCAATGACTCATCTTTCCATTCATAATTTCCTATCTTGGCTTGTGAAGAGTGATAAGTGGAATTTTTAGTTATTTAGTCACCTTGAAATACCTTATGCCATTATTTTTTATGCTTTACATATATTTAGGGGTTATCCATACTAATGTTATAGTGATCATCATGTTTCATTATCTGTATTAAAACCCATCAAATTCACTATACCTCTCTCCCAAGGTTATTTCAATGATATACTAACACATCCTACTCAAGCCTATTTAGTCAGAATTAGAATTATTAATGATATAATTTGGTTCCATAAACATCAACAATCATTATTACTAGTATTCAAGGGACTCTCAAGCTCTCCATGATTTCCCATAGGGCTGCAATCAGGCTTCTTAAACAATAATAGAGGTACAATCACATATTGGGCCCAAATTAGTGACATGAAATCTCATGCATCATCTTCAGAGGCTTAGATAAGGATAATATAGAATCATAAAACCTTTGTTGAGAAATTATATTGTATTATGACCCTGGATTTTTAGTCCTATATAGAGGTTTTATGATCTTATATTATCCTTATCTAAGCCTTTTAATATGATGCATGAGATTTCATGTCACTACTTTGGGCCCAAGATGTGATTGTACCTCTATTATTGTTCAAGAAGCCTAATTACAGCCCTGTGGGAAATCATGGAGAGCATGAGAGTCCCTTGAACACTAGTAATAATGATTGTTGATGTTTATGGAACCCCATTATATCATTAATAATTCTAATTATTTGACTAAATAGGCTTGAGTAGGATGTGTTAGTATATCATTGAAATAACCTTGGGAGAGAGGTATAGTGAATTTGATGGGTTTCAAGACAGCTAATGAAACATGATGATCACTATAACATCAATATGGATAACCCCTAAATATATGTAAAGCATCAAAAACAATGGTATAAGGTAGTTCAAGGTGATTAAATAACTAAAAATGCCACTTATCACTCTTCACAAGCCAAGATAGGCAATTATGAATGGAAAGATGAGTCATTGAAGAAATGAAGTTTCCTATGCCAACACTATGAAGAGTTTATCATCAAGAAAGTTGAAACATATGAATAAGGTTACAAATATATTTATAACTATTTTCTTGCTTGTAACTAGTTCTATAATAATGGCACTTGTTAATGAACTCATCTACACCTCTCTCTCTCTCTCTCTCTCTCTCTCTCTCTCTCTCTCTCTCTCTCTCTCTCTCTCTCTCTCTCTCTCTCTCTCTCTCTCTCTCTCTCTCTCTCTCTCTAAGTGATTTTATTGGTCTTTATTAAAAAGTTATCCTATTATAACACCTATATGGAATTTGAAAGCTTCTCTTGTAGGTCATGTGAAGTGTTCAAGTGAATCATAAGGGTTGAGAGAGTTTATCTATTCATTAGTGTCATTTGTGACCTCTTTATTAGTTCCCCTTACCTAAACATCTATCACAACCTCCACATCAAAATGATAGTGTGAGAGATTCAGATTGGGAGTAGTGTATGTTCAAATTAATCTCTTGGTCTACATGTGCAAATACAGTTGATTGGTAGTGATCAATCAATTTGGTGTATCACCTAACTAGTTAGGTTTATTTCATGTTATTCTTCTCCCTTTTCCTTAAAAGCTATTAGTTTAGAGTTGTGAACCTTACTAATACATAAAGTGATGTAGGAGAATCTACAATAGTTTCATGGAGGACTAGTTGAGATCATCAAACATGCAAATTCAAATGATATTCTAGTGTGAAATTTTAAATTCTTGTTTTCCCTCCAAATTGTGTCAGATTTCAAAATTTCACCTTGAGATTAAATGTAAGTGTCAAAAGTGAAAAGTGAAAAGGTAAAAAGTGATTGTTGGGATGTTGAGGAAATAAGGGAGAAATGGTTGAAAATATTTCAACCTTAGTAAATTGTTGAAGATTAAAACTATTTTTGTTTTACCTTCAGCCCAAAATTGGGCATAGCAGTTAGAGGGGAGGCTCTTCAAAAGAGCAAAAGAGAGAATTCAGTAAAGAAGAGAGGATGAGAGGGGTGTAGAGGAGAAGAAGGATAGAGAGGAAAGGTCTTCTCATTCAAGGAAAGAGAATAGAATGAAGAAAAGAGAGGAGAAATAGTGAGGGAGGACCTCACTCAAGAGTTGTTAAAGTTAAAGAGAAGGAGCAGATTTGATGTAAAGTCAAGAATGTGTGAAGGAGAAGACAAGGCTTTGTAAGCCATGGAACATTGAGATTGAATCTGGTATTGAATTGTAAGTCTTCTATTTGATCTAAGAAAGAATGAATGTTTTGTTTCATATATGGTTTCTTTATGGAATTCTGGTGACAGGCCTGTGTATGTGTGTGTATGATGGTTCTCTATAGAATATTGAGAAAGACTGGTTATTTTTCATGATAATAATAAGTTAAAACTGGTATTATGTGACCAAGAGGTCTTAAAGAGCTTTGAATGTTATAAAAAGCCTAAACAGGGTATTCAGGCATCTAAACCTACAACCCACTGTCCAAGGGAAAATCCACGTGAAAATGTTTGCATGAAGTTCATAATGACATGGAGATAGGTCTATAAGGCAAGTATGAACTTAAGAGAAGAAGAAATAGGCTTTATAAACCCTTTGATGTCTTAAAACTCCAACAGATGGCTCTCGGAGGGAAAGACAAGAAAGTTGCATGTTTTGCATAGTAAATGGATTGATAAGTTCATCTTTGATAGAGCATATGAATGGGGAAATTATTTAAGTTATTTACATGTTTATACATTACCTTGAAATCCTATTGACCATTGTGTTTGAGAGGAAAATCATGAACCCTGTTGACTGTCATGCATATACAGTCAAAGCCAACTGAGATATTAAGCATTGGAAAGCATAGGAGGTTTATATTACCTAGATGATAATTAGAGAAGGTGTAGGGTAATAAGATAGAGCCTAAAAATTTTATTGGAACCCTTGAAACAAGGGTAAAACACTCCCAATTACAATTAATCTGCTCTCGGCCTGTGTAAGTCTTTAGAAAACCCTGAATTAGGGTCTGTCCCTCAAAATGAGTTTAAATTCTTGAAAAATCTTGAAAGTTTTCAATATTACCCTTGATGATGTTAAAAAAATATTGGAATTTGTTTCCAAATTTTTCAATACAGATAAATATGGAAAAAAGTCAATTGCCAAGTGAATCCTAGGTGCATGTGTGATGAAGAGAATAGACCAATATAGGAAAAGTGGATTTCTCTAAAGAAGTGCACCAAAAAACATTTGATTCCCCTGTAAGAAGGTAATGGGTATTTGGAATGATGCTTTTTTTGATTATAAAGTTTGTACTTTACTCTAGACAAGGAGTTTTGCATAAAAAGAGGGCAAATTAGAGCAGGGCCTAAAGAAGAAAGCACAATTCTATACAAAGTAACCTCATGATATTCTCTAGTATGTTAGAGAAGGGCTTAATGGGTATCTAGAAGTGTTTTTACATTCATGGTTAAGCTAACCTACAAATATTTATGGCCAATAAACAAAGAAAATAGGGCTAAAAGGAATGATTGATCTAAATAGGCATGTATAAGTATGGAACACCTCTAGAAGAAGTTAGCTCACAAGGTGATGGTTACAGAGTAGTGTAAGGATAGAGTCATCATTTGGTATTAGATCTTGAAGCTCTTGGGAATTGGTAATTTGTTGATGGTTATGATTTCTAATGAGTTGTTACAGGATTTGGCAAGAGGATCAGCAGGACAAAATGCTAGAAGACCCTGTGGAAGAAAGGTATGAGTAACTTTGATATTTGATTTGAGTTATTGTGTTGAGGAGTAAATAGGTGAAGAGGAAGTTAGTCAAGCCATTGAGGCTTAAGAGGAGAAGAAGCCAAGGAAGGCTTAGTGAAGAGCTAAGAGAAGCTCAAAGTAAGGGAGCAAGTGAATGCTCAAGAGGAAGATCCAAAGCAAGGTAAGCTTGGATTTGTGATTTGTATTTGATGAAGTGTTGTATAAAGAGTTTTTTTAGGATTGAGAGAAGGATCAAAAGACTAGGATGCAAAAGGCCTAGGTGAGATCAAGGAGATTGTCAACAGACCAGTCAAGGAGAAAGGCTTGGGTGAGACAAGGGATCAAGAGACCAAGGTGGAAAATATTTGGGTGAAGATCTCAAAAATGGTAGTATTATTGAAGGCATTTCAGAGTAGCAAGGTACATGAGGGCACCAAGAAGAAATCAAGCATCAAAGGTATGAATAGTTTTGTAATTGATAAAGAGATTGCTAATTTGAAGAGAGAGTTAGCTAAGATTAAAGATGAATATGAGTCTTGGATGTAGATGTACAAGCAAGCATGGGTATGGGCAATGAGGAAGAGGTTGAAGTGGCCTATAGATCTCCTAAGGAAGAGGAGAAGAAGGTAAAAGAATATTTCCATGAAGAGAGAATCCCATAGAGGCTTGAAGAAGATAAGAAGGTTGCTAAGTGAGCAGCAAGAGGAAGAAGTTGTGAAGAAGGTTCTCATTGAGGAGAACAAGAGAAGAGAAGAAAGAAAAGATGAAGTGCCAGGAAGAGCACTTGAAAAGATAAGAGTGTTGGTGAAGAGAACACTCATAGGGACCTTGTGGTTTCTTATTTTTTATATCTAATGTTGTCTTTGCATGGGTAATTATAGGTATGAGCAGCCTTGTGAAGGTCAAAAGAAAGGCCTTGAAGAATGAAGAGATTGGTGCAAGAGAAGACACCAAGTACACAAGTGAATGTGTAAGAAAGAGAAAAGAATTTGCTGCTATTGATAATGAAGAAGAGATGCATTGGTTAATGCATGAGGGAGGTGTTGAGGAACTCCTACAAGCAAGAGAAGAGATGGAAGATGAGGATGACTTCCATGATGCCATTGAATTCCAAGAAGAGGAAAGAGAACAGCCAAGAACAAAGGAATAAGAAAGGATAGATAATCAAGAAGCTATGCAAGTCAAAGAACTAATGGAGCAGCCCATTAAGGAGGTAAAGGTGAGTTCAAAAACTGATTTGTCTTATAAGCATGAAACTATTGATATACATGATAAAGAATCAAAGAGAAAGGTGAAGTTTCCAATTAACCATGGATATGTAATGCCTAAATGGTGGGAGAAGCAAACTCCCAAGCAACAGGAAGTGTTGGTACAGAAGCATGGATGTAGGATGCCTACATGGTTTGAGAAGACAAATGATGAGAAGAAGAAACAAGTATGGGTGCCTAAGATGGCAAAAAGAGAAGATGTGAGTGTTGAGGCAACAACACCAAGAAGTCAATGGAAGAGGATTGAAGGTGATTCAAGTAACCAAGAGTATGAAGATGAGAAAGAAAACTTCTCAAAGAATAATGAGGTAGAGCATGAGGATGCAAAGATGAAAGGTAAACAAATTGTTTGTGATGATGTTTTTGAATCCTTCAATGATCCTTTCATAAGAAATGAAAAATGGAAAGTGGCTGTGTGGACTAAAATGCAGCGAAGAGAGAATTCCAAACGGATGGATGATAAGGAAAGGAGAAATTATGCAGCAAAGCAATCAAGATGGCTTCAAGCAGAGATTGAAGAAAGTAAGGAGACAGATGGTAAGAATACTGCAATTGTATTTGATAAGTATATTGATGTTGATGAAGAAGTTGACTTGTATGAAGAAACCATAGAGTGGATGAATGTATTTATAGAGGATGAAAGACAATTTGGTCCTAAGTTTGATATAGGACATGAAGATTTGGATGAGCTTGTGTTGAGTGAAGAGTTGAAGAGGATAGAAGAGTTGTTGAATCCTCCAAAAGAGTTGTGTAGAGGCACATATCAACATGGTGGCACCATTGATCAGGTGGAAAATGAATTGAGGCAAAAGCTAAGAAAATATGAGATAAGAGATGAAGGGCAAGTAATCCTTAAGAATGAAGGACCCAAGTTTGATGAAGAGAATGGTGAGATATATGAGATTTTACTAAAGGAGGAAATGAGAATGTTAGAAGAGTTCTTTAGTTCCTCAAGAGAGCTACATATAGGTACAAGCCATGGTGAAGATAACATTGGAAAGAGTGAAACAAGACAAGAGCAAAGCAAAGAGGCAAGGATAGTTTTGATCAAGGAGCAAGAATGTGAAGACAGCCAAGAGGCTTCATGGCCTAAAGATTTTGATTCTAAGGTGGCTTTGAATGTTTTGTATGTAGGTATGAAGGTAACTAAAGTGAATGACATACATGAGTCCTTGGAGAAGCTCATGAACCAAAAAGAACAACAAGAAGATCTAGAAGATATGTATGAAGATGAAGAAGCATGGAAGTGGGAGATGGCAGCTGAGAAAGAGATGTGGAGAAAAACATACCAGAAGAGGAAGAACAACAAGATGAAGGACAAAGACTATTTCAAACAAAGACAAGCATTAGTATTGGTAACAGGACCTTGAGATCTAGGCATATAATGAAGACTGCAACATTGAGGACCATTTCATTTGAACTAAGGTTCAAATCTTTTCTAGAGGGAGAGTATGATGCAGGAGCATCTACAATAGTTTCATGGAGGACTAGTTGAGATCATCAAATATGCAAATTCAAATGATATTCTAGTGTGAAATTTTAAATTCTTGTTTTCCCTCCAAATTGTGTTAGATTTTAAAATTTCACCTTGAGAGTAAATGTAAGTGTCAAAAGTGAAAAGTGAAAAGGTAAAAAGTGATTGTTGGGCTGTTGAGGAAATAAGGGAGAAATTGTTGACAATATTTCAACCTTAGTATATTGTTGAAGATTAAAACTATTTTTGTTTTACCTTCAGCCCAAAATTGGGTGTAGAAGTTAGAGGGGAGGCTCTTCAAAAGAGCAAAAGAGAGAATTCAGTAAAGAAGAGAGGATGAGAGGGACATAGAGGAGAAGAAGGACAAAGAGGAAAGTTCCTCTCATTCAAGGAAAGAGAATAGAATGAAGAAAAGAGAGGAGAAATAGTGAGGGAGGACCTCATTCAAGCGCTGTTAAAGTTAAAGAGAAGGAGCAGATTTGATGTAAAGTCAAGAATGTGTGAAGGAGCAGACAAGGCTTTGGAAGCCATGGAACATTGAGATTGAATTTTCTATTAAATTTTAAGTCTTTTATTTTATCTAAGAAAGAATGAATGTTTTGTTTCATATATGCTTTCTTTATGGAATTCTGGTGATGGGCCTGTGTATGTGTGTGTATGATGGTTCTCTATAGAATATTGAGAAAGACTAGTTATTTTGCATGTTGAGAATAAGTTAAAACTGGTATTATGTGACAAAGAGGTCTTAAAGAGCTTTGAATGTTATAAAAAGCCTAAACAGGGCCTAAACAGGGTATTCAGGCATCCAAACCTACAGCCCACTGTCCAAGGGAAAATCCACGTGAAAATGTTTGCATGAAGTTCATAATGACATGGAGATAGGTCTATAATGCAAGTATGAACTTAAGAGAAGAAGAAATAGGCTTTATAAACCCATTTGATGTCTTAAAACTCCAACAGTTGGCTCTCGGGTCTGTAGGTGATAGTATACAGGCAAAGACAAGAAAGTTAGATGTTTTGCATAGTAAAGGGATTGATAAGTACATCTTTGATAGAGAATATGAATGGGGAAATTATTTAAGTTATTGATATGTTTATACATTACCTTGAAAGCCTATTGACCATTGTGTTTGAGAGGAAAATCATGAACCCTACTGATTGTCATGCATATACAGTCAAAGCCAACTGAGATATTAAGCATTGGAAAGCATAGGAGGTTTATATGAAATAGATGATTATTGGAGAAGGTGTATGGTAATAAGACAAATCCTAAACAATTTATTTTAACCCTTGAAATAGGGTAAAACACTCCCAGTTACAATTAATTTACTCTCGGCCTGTGTAAGTCCTTAGAAAACCTTGAATTAGGGTCTGTCACTCAAAATGAGTTTAAATTCTTGAAAACTCTTGAAAGTTTGCAATCTTACCCTTGATGATGTTAACAAACTGTTGGAAGTGGTTTTGAAATGTTGCAGTATGGATAAATATGGAAAAAAATCAATTGCCAAGTGAATCTTAGGTGCATGTGTGATGAAGAGAATAGACCAATATAGGAAAAGTGGATTTCTCCAAAGAAGTGCACTAAAAAAAATTTTATTCCCATGTAAGAAGGTAATGGGTATTTTTAATGATGCTTGGTTTGATTATAAAGTTTGTACTTTACTCTAGACAAGGAGTTTTGCACAAAAGGAGGGCTAATTAGAGCAGGGCCTAAAGAAGAAAGTACAATTCTATACAAAGTAACCTCATGAGATTCTATAGTATGTTAGAGAAGGTATTAATGGGTATCTAGAAGTGTTTTTACATTCATGGTTAAGCTAACCTACAAAGAGTTATGGCCAATAAACAGAGAAAATAGGGCTAAAAGGAATGATTGATCTAAATAGGCCTGTATAAGTATGTAACACCTCTAGAAGAAGTTAGCTCACAAGGTGATGGTTACAGAGTAGTGTAAGGATAGATTCATCATAAAGGGTAGATAACCCTATAATATATAGATTCAATCCACCTATTAGGCCACCCATACTCTAGGATTATCTCCATGTTACCCCTAACTGTGAAGGCTAGAATAACCTTCCAAGGGTGAAAATTTTGGCTATAACAGTACCCATGAATACTTAAATAAACATTAGATAGTTATTTCAATGTTATTATCTAACTTAGACATAGGTGTATAAGATAGAATACCTATTGAAACTAGATGTGACTACCTAGATGTTTTTATATTTTGTGTCACCATCACTTTGGTGCATTCAGAGCTAGGTTATGGATTATCATTGCTTATCAAATGAGAAAAACATAGTTCTTCATCTTCATAGTACCCATGGAAAACATAAATTAGTGGGCACATAGTGTCGAACTACCCCAAATACCCCTCTATCAATGAGCACTACCTAAATAACAAATACTCTGAAGAGGGCCTCAAACTTATGTAGTTATTCCCTACATGTTGGCTTATGTGTTAATCATGTAATGTGTGTTAAATAAGTATATAGAGTGACCTAGATTTTAACTTATAAAATATGGCTCATGGAATATTCCTTTAGTACTTCAAACTTATAGATATGTTATCCTTATGACTGATATGAAAATAGGATAAAATAAGGAATCTTTGCTCACTTGTGTGATTGATTGAGTCCTTTTTGGCCTGTGTTAGGTTGATTTATGAGCATGTAATAATTTTATAAGTGAGGAATGAATGAGGGTTCATTGTGTATTTGTACCAATCCCTTTGGAGAATATCTTGCATAAAATCACCTTAGCCTAACCTTTAGGATATGTTTCATTTGTAAATTAGATGACTTTATGACACTGGACACTTGCATCAACATAGGTGTCTGACTAGGACACAATTGTCTAGAAAGCTATAAAATAGGCACAGATCCAAAAAATATAGAGATAGAAAATAAATAGGTTTATGACATTCTGGGTAAAATATAAGGGCATAGTCATTAGAATAACATTGGTTAGATTAAAAGATAATCAATTAGACACAGAGAGATAGTGTGTGTGATCTTTTTGGAAATAGGAAAGGTCCAGAAGCTAAAGGTGGTGTATAAGATTGAGGTGATATATAATTTAGAAATAGTGTCTACACAATGTTTATATCTCATAAAAATAATAATATTGAAAAACAAATCACCCTCCCATGCCTCTTGAATCAAAAGATATGGCATTCATAAATTTGTAGTTGTAGTTGAATAATGATACTCAATAGTGTAGGGGCTAAAAATAACATCATTTGGTCACAAAGGCATTGTAACCATGTGAATAGGTGTTAATAGTATTTTTAAAAACTTTATTTATAGAATCAAACCCATAACCTTTTCATGTTTGAGTGCCTTCACAAAGCATTTATGACTAACACACCATATGGGCACTCAACATTAATGATGTGAGATACTATTTTTATAATAATAAATTTGAATTAGTGTTTAAATAAAGAGTGAAATGGGGATTCTACCCCTTAAACCTTTTAATTTAGTGTCTTACCTAACCATCTATAGTCATTACATCAAACATGGTGCACTTTCATAAGAATGAACAAATAGGTATTTATTTGACAAATAACATAAACTTGAGAGATGGATATATAGGGGTGGTGGTGGCATAAATTGGTAGTGCTCACCCTAAAAATGAACAAGATGTTACCCCCTACCAAATGAAACCCATCAAATTGTCCTTCACCTTCAAATGCTTGCCACAAGTGCCTTAGTGCTCTATTTTTAATAAACTATGACTTTGCAAAAAGATCTTGATAAGAATAATCCATTAATGTAAGATTTAACCCACATTTTTAAAAAAAAAACTCATTTTCTTATCTATTGTTCCTTACTTTCCCCACAAATCAAAACTTTCAAAAATTGGCCAAAAAACCATCAAAAAATCAAAAAATTTAAAATTTGTAATTCATATTTTTTAGTACTATTTATGAAAACTAGTGGCATGTAACCAAAAAATCTTAATTTTTCTAAAAATGGAAAAAAATAGAAAAATCCCTAATTTTATAGTTTTATCTCAAATAAAATAAACCCATAGGGTAATTTGAAAACCCAAAATGTAGGCTGAGATAAAAAATTGCCTAGGGGCATGCAAAGTAGTGTGGGAATTATCTTAATTTAAAACATAAAAATCCACAACTCAAACTAGGAAAAGCTCGCTATGACAGCTTGAAAGAGAATACAAAGGATCAATAATATATATCCATGGTTATGACTCAATCCATACATTATAGAAGTTACTAAAAGCAATAAAAAATAATAAAACAAGATATGCAATTAAACTAACTGAATGAATTTAATTGTCAAGTAGCTTACAATTTACAAATAGAAATGGTCTATATATTAAAAAAATCAAGAGTTATAGTCAAAATTTGATTTTGAATGTGAACTATACATGTATAGATAATATACATAGAGGGGGGCCTCTCCCCCATACCTATTTATAAGCATCATGAGAGTGCCAACTATAGATACTCTAGAGAGTCATCCTCATGTCGATGTTAGGAGGCTAAGAGGGACCAAAGCTTATACTTCACCATAGGATATTCATTGTGATATGTGATAGATAAAGCCCTCAACATCCTCAACCTGAAGGTCAAGACCCTTATGTCAATTGAGGGTGAATATCTATAGTAGGCACTCATTCATATATACAAGATGACTCCACATTAATATGCACATGAGAGATGATGTGGTCAACCTATGGGTGCCACTTATCCTAGTATAATCCTTTAAGATCTACATAATATAATAAGTTAACAAATTTAAATAAATATATATTGAATCTATAAAGTTAAATGAAGTAAAATTTAAATAAAATGTGCGCATGCAACTCCATAAATCAGCCTCCTTTGTATTAAAATCCTAGGTATGCTTGTGAGGGATAGAAACCTACAAAACTTGGGAAATTGTAATGGGATAAGATAACCCCAATCTCCCTTATTTTATGATTGACCATTGGCTATGTATCTAATAATTTGAGGATGGAAATCAAGCCACATGTATTTCTCCCACCAGTGTGATTGTGAAATTGTGATCCTTTGTTATATGTATGAAACTAATGATTTAGATTTGATATTTGGTAGTGTTTAATTTAGATTGAATTTTGTACACTTCAGACTTGGCTTGTGATTGATCCTAGTGATAGATTCACAATTTGGGAAGAATAAGGCATATTTTCTCAATGTGAGATAGTTTATAGATGTGTACTATATAATTTTCAAGTCCATTTTGAATAAGACCTTGATTTCTTTATATGTGAGTCTAATTAAGAAATTTATCACACCACTAACATGTTAGGTATATCCATTGACCCTAATAAAATGTTTTATTTAAAAGGTAGTTATTTCTAGGAGAGGTTTGGTTTTGACCATATTAGGTCAATATCAATTAACGATACTAACTAAAAGTGATAGAACTAACTTGTATATAAGTGGACTAAACTGAGAGTCTAAAAATATCTATGTAGGATATTTATAAAGTTTGAAATAGATAGTGAGGTTATTATAGGTGTGCAATAAAAAATATAAGAGTAAACTCATAAGATAGCATGCAAGTGTGAGAGAATGGGTAATTAGGTTCATGTTTGTGTTGTTAAGTCATACATTGTAAATTTGTGTCAATGTTATCATTATCAAGTAATAAATACCAAATTTTAGCATCTATAGCTTAATATAGTAAAATACATTAATCAAATTTATTCTAATGACAAAAAGGAAGACTAAAATTATATTTTAACTACGAAAAATAAATTATAATGAAAGGAAATATAAATAAAGATAAAATTAACTATAACAAACACACCATGATTATAAGATTGTTTTTAAATTCTTAAAGGAAGGTTATAGAGCTATGTAGACTAGAAAACCATGAATCAGAGTATTCCCTACATATGACCAATTTCATGGAACATAAATGTGGTTGAAAAAATTCATATGGAAAAAAGTGCCATTTTTTTTAAAAATGTGGAAACCTAATACAAATGTGAAAATTTTGAGTTTCAACTTCTCAAAATTTATAGAATCTTTCATCATCAATAGATGCACATGGTACCTCTCACATTTGTGAATTGGTGCAAGCAGATGTCATATTTATAACTCTTCCTGAAATAACCTAATCTTAGCCAAATAAAAAATATAATTTTAATTAATTTACCCAAGTACACTCCTTAAGGGTTTCAATTACATATCTTACATTCTCATAATTAGGGATTAATGTATTTATAGTGCTTCACTAGTGTGTCCAAACCTAAGTGAGAGATGGGAATTGACCTTACTTCCCTAGATAATCAAACTCAACTACATGAACATTCACTTAAACCTTATTTTGATACAAATAGGCATCAAATTAAAACCCTTGAAATCACTTGAAATCCTTAAAGAAAAGAAATATAAATTTGGTATTTTACCTAAGACTTGGAATGGATTGATTCCTTTATCATTGTAATGCATCTATGAAGGGGTATATATATATATATATATATATATATATATATATATTATTAAATTTTAATTAAGGCCATATTTCCACGCAAGACAACCCAAGAGAAAAGGGCAAAATATAAAAAATATGCCCACACAGAGAAAAATGGACAAGAGGAAAAAGGACCCATAAAAATGAAAAATATGCTTTACCATATTTATGGGACCCAAAAATATGTTTTACCATATTCATGGGGCCCATGAATTTTCTTAAGATAAAAAAACAATAGAGGAATAGAATGAGGGGAACCCCATGAACAACCAAACACAAAAGAGAGAAAAAATAGAAGAAAGAGGAGAGGATCAAACCATTAGGATAATAAGAATAAAAAGAATAAAATATATTTCAAATAACTACATAATTTGAATAAATAATCCATACACATAAAATGATGCTAAAAATTATAATAAGAAGCCTTTTACCAAAATTAGGTGTCTACATAATGCCCCACTTTGATGTGCATATGTGTCAATGAGATGCATGTGTGTTTATATGTAAAAACAAAACGAAAAAAATTATACCAATATGCTACCTAAGGGATGGAATATTAACTCTATATTTATGGATTGGTGTACCCATACTTGTTCATCAACTAGAATGTACCTACAAGCAAAGAGAAATGTTAACAAGTATTCAATGTCCTAGTAAATTTATATTTCATTTAATAAAAAATAAATTAACAACAATAAAATATAGTAATTAATACACCTATTTGTACATGATCCATGTTATCACATGTGGAACTCTTGATTTGAAGTTTTTAACTGGGATTATAAACTTGAAATTAAGTGTTTAAGGGAAAAGTGTACTTATTAATTAGGGAAATAGACATAATATTTTGGTTCCATTGGTATCACTACATGGGGAAGGAACAAATCCAATTCTTGTTTAAGAAATCAAACATATCTATTCTCATTATGCATGAGTAGGAACATAGTTCATCTCACTATAGCTAGGAACATATCTGATCTCAATACATAGTGGCAAGAAAATAGCTAGAATTTGTAATTAATAATATAATGGTCTAGGTAAATACCCCCCATTTTGAGGTGATGGATTTAAATGTATATGCATATAACTCATCTAAAAATAAAGAGTCATGCAAAACATGTGTAATCATAAATAAAAACATAGATTTGTAACATTGTAAAAGATCATATACAACCTATGAACTTATAGTAGCATATAAAAGATGTAATAATGTAAGTTCAATATGAATTTTTAACCTAAAACTATGATGATAATGTATAATCATGGCATGTAAAGGTGGAAATAGAGTAAGTAAAGGATCTTTAAAAGAGGGACAAGTGGTACATCTCGCTATAACCATAGAAATATTGCATCATCTAAGGCTCAATAGGAATAGGTAACCATGTGAGGATAATATAAATATATGTTACTGATGTGAGGGTGGAATAGTATGGATTTAAAAACATTCCCCCATTATAATCTAAATCTATGAATCAAATGTGGAAGTCATGCCTCTATGGCATGCCGCCACTGATATTCCCCCTTTTGAGGTGAGGGAAAGTAAAAACCAGTACTTATGTTACCTCAAAAGGATAAGATAACCATGTAAAATATGAATGCGTCATGTATAATATAGAGGAAACATGTCTAGGTATATATTTCATATAAGTATAAATAATTTGATCACACCAAGTCCTAAAATGCATGATGTAGATCATGGCAACATCTAGATAGTAATAGTATAATCTCAATAAGCATCAAGCACACACACAAGAGAAATCAAAGTCAAATAAAAATATAATGGTCCAAGGAGACCTCAGTCAAGGGCCATGTTCAAATTTCACATAGTTTAAGGGACATGACTTAGTTAAATGTCCACAATGGTAAGAATGACATATTTAAATGTCAACATACAACAAGAAATGACATATTTAAATGTCAAAGAGGTAAATAAAGGCATGGGGTTTGAAAAATGGTGCATATTAAAATGCTCAAAAAATAAATATAAGACACTAAAATAAGTGCATGAATGAAGGCATAAGCAACTAGAATAAACAAAACATACTATTTCATGGCTCATGTGTTAGTAGAAAACACTAAGTACATATAAAATCAATTACACTACAAAAGATATAAGCATGGATAGGATCATATGTAATTATATAAGATCAAACATGATATTGTAAAATGACCATAGAATGATATAACCTAGATGTATCATGATCAAAGAAGTGGATGTTTATAATTTCCACATGACATGAGTAGAAATAAGGCCCACCATTAAATATACATCTATCATGTATCTATGTATGTCTGAATCACACTCAAAATATATGTGTAACATGTGTATATATGAAATAATTATATGTCATATACCAATATGGAACTAACAACATATATGCTAAGGAGATAATAGAACATGTAAATGCTGAACATATTTTTGGATTTTTAAAATTTTATTTTTTTGGTTTTTTAAGAATAATTGAATCTAGAGAAGCTACCCTATTACCTCATCCAATGCATGCTCATAGGTATCTCCCCATTGTGAACCTAGTGTAATAAATTATTGTTACTACCAAGGAAAATGTATAGGTGTAATATCTATCACTGTAGTATATGTGATGTTCTACATATGTATAATAGGACTCTATGGTTCTAAAGTAATAGTAGGAGTATGTATTCATGAAACCCATTATTATATGGTCAATAGTTTTTTTGGAATAGTAATAATAGGAACATGTGTAGGTATTTTATATATCTAATAAATGAGGATTTCATGGAACCTACTGTGCATTTATAATGCAATGGTCTCTCAATTACTAGCCACCTAATAAATGGGATTACATATTACTCACCCTTTTGTGAAATATCAACCTAAGGAGGTTTTATAATTAATTGCCTAGGTATAAATTTATTTTGCTCAAGAGGATGATCATATATAACTATAGAAACTATAATTACCTGATTGGCATGAATGTATTTAACACACCCATGCATTGTATAAGGAATTTCTCAAAGTGTATGTATCCAAGTTCATCCCAATAACATATCAAAGACATCCTTAGAAGTTACAACTAAGAAGGTAATAACCACATGTATAGGGCCACTTATAAATGTAAGTCAATCTCACCAAGAACCTATTGTGAGGTACTATCAAATTCTCTAATTGATCTATTCAAAAGATTTAAATCATTATTTTTATAACCCAAATGCATAATTAATATCATGGTAAAAACATTTTTTCTTACACCATTGTCATTAATAACACTGCATATAGGTTTTTGATCAAGGTATGCTCTAATGAATAAGGAATGAATGTCTAAGTCATCATCCCTAATCTCATTGTCATCAAAAGTAATAGAATTTATTTAAACCATAGGAGGTATATGTCATGTATAGGTGATAATAATCCCATCCAATGGATGCTCAGAATGAGATGTAGGAGGATGTGTATTGTAATCCATTTACACTTATGAATCTTTCTTAGAATGGTCTTGAAAATGATTATTAAATATTTTATGATTTTAGTGGTCACTAGATTGTAAACCTAATTCTTGTGGAGGATCATCAAATGTAATATTTTAGTCATTGATGAGGTCTTATATCTTATGATTCAAGGTAAAACATATGTTCATAGAATGCCCAGGGCCTTGGTGATAGTTGCAATAAGAATTTTCATCATACCCTTTGGGAATAGGTCAACTCATATCAACCTCTATAGGATAAATGAGAGATATAAGATGACACTCTACAAACTATGGGAGTAATGAAGTGAGAGATTGAAGTAAGCATGATAATTATCTCTATGGTGCATTAGATGACACAATATAATTAGATTGTTGTGACATTACATTAATTATGGTGGTCGTTCATGTTTTAGGCATAGAAGGTTTGACCTTATAACATGGTTTGGTAGTAAACGTGGTATTGGATGTAAATGTAGTTCATGTTTTTACTACATACTTAAGTTTTTTCAATGAGATAAGTTTCATTTTACAATTGTGAACAATGTGGTATAAGTCATTAAAATATTTAAACATTTTGAAAATAAATGACTCATATAAATTATAAAACAAACTTTTCTTGAATATGTCTTGAAACTCTTTATCTTCCATAAGATTGGTCATTTTTACTAACATGGTATTATTCCTCAAGACATACTCAATAATAGGTTAATTGGTTTCTTGTTTGATCTTTTCAATTTGGGCATAGGAAATATTTTTGATAATGTTAATAAAGAAGTATGTTAAAAACTAATCTATAAGGGCTTTGAAGGAAATTAATGATCAAGTTGGTAAATTATTGAACCACCTTAAAGCATATTATTTTAACCTCCTTGGAAATAATTTGGTCAAAATTTTATCATTGGATGCATAATCAAGGCATGTTGCATAAAATATTGAAGGTGTTGTTCAGGATAACCCTTTTCATCATAAAATGTGAACTTATGTGCAAAAAAACTAGTTTATAAGGGGTGAAAAGATATCTCCTATACAAGAGGATTATGCAACATCTTTTGTGAATCAATAATATAAGGAGATTTCATATAATTTTGTTCAATATTTGTAACCTTAGTTTGAAAAAATTCTTATAATTTAGATAAGATCTTGCACCTCTTGGTATTTGAGGTTGGATATTTGATAAATCACCAAAGGAGGTGTACCCATAGGTTGGGTATAAATAGGCATTGAAATTGGTATTTGATTTGAATCATTTAGTAACCTAAAAGTAGATTTAGCAATATTAGTCTTAGGGAACAAAGGTTGAAATACATATCCTATGTCCCCTTAGAATTATGAAGTGGAAATGTGCCTAAGGGGAGGGTTGTTGGTATATGGGGATGACCCATAGCTCAAATATCATGATCAATAGATGGACCTACTTTTTCATCTACAAATTTTGATTTTTGAGTTTCTCATATAGTTCTTAATAATTAATCAAGATTTTTAGGGTTTTGATGAATATGCTCATGATCTATTTATTCATGTTCATTAGTTTCATTAGAATCATGGTTTTAATTATCATAATATTATTTTATGATAACCTCATCAGTAATTTTTCATTCTCAGTATTGATATCACCATCATCCATAGGATTAGGTCCCTAATTGGTTTTAGACATCTTAGGCAGTAGAAGGGGAAGTTCAATGTGTTAAATATGCACACCTCCCAATACAAGGATATTCCTAGGTTTCATATAAAATAATATAAGCAATAACTAAAAAATCATAGTGATTTCAAACCTTAGATGGCTAAAAACTCTAGGAATTATAAAAATTAACATTCATATAGATCAGGTTCACTAAACGTTTAACCCTAAACTCTACATATGGGGATTGTAGTGTTAAAGGGGTAGAGATAGCATAGGGCATAATTATGGTAGACTATCTCTAAGTCGGTCTAATTAATTTTAAAAACTCAAATAAAATGTATATTGGATTTATTATGATAATATATGCTAAAAATGGAAAGTACAACTATGTTAGATATTGCAATGTTAATGAAAACAAGATACTTAGTTGGTTATGATGCTAATATATATCTAGATTCAAAACATGTAAAAAGTAGATTGGATATGGAGTTTAGATCGATCACCTAATTGTATAAATTTAACCTCTATAGCTTGAGACACTTTATAGACTTAGGATGGTTGTGTTGATGTTATTATATAACTCTGGCATAGGTTTCTAATACATAATACCTATTGAAAATAGATGAGACCACTTAGATGATTTTGGGTTCTATGTCACCTTCACTCTAGTACATTCAGATATGGGTCATAGACTGTTGCTCCTTGTCAAATGAAAAAACCCTAATTCTTCATCTTAATACTAGTTATGGGAAAATGTGTTAGTGGGCACACAATGTCTGGATACAAATAATATTTTCAAACTTTATCAATTATTGATGTTTTATATCTTGTAGTAACCCATCGAGTCTCAATCTCTCTAAGTGCACACCCTAAGGGGTGCACCAAAAAATGGGTACGTAGACCATTGGTGCTTAATAGGATTGGTACCCCTTTTACCACTTATTATCTACACATTTGTTTCTTAAAAACCATTTTTTGAAGCTTTGCCTCCCATTTTACACACTCCTCTAGTCTTTTACCACCTTAATTATCCCTTTCCCTAAGCTAAACACCTTTTTAATAGTTTAAATGACTATGTTAGCCACATCAACCTTGAATTCTTATTAACAAAACTTATTAGGGTCTAGGTCAGCCCCTAGTTAACCTAGTCCATTATCTAGTTAGTTTTTGGCAATTATGATACTAGGTGGATCAGGTCGACCTTATTGAATAAAAATTTTATAAAGGTTTATGGTTAGATGTTCCTATATAAACACATTCATTTTTCTATTCTTAGAGAGTGAGCAAGAGTTATTATTCATTTACACTTATTTACAATCTGCTCTTTCACCATTCTACTTGAGGAGTCTTAACTTAGGGTTTCTACTTGGAGTATAATCTTATCTTGTAGAGAAGTTTTGGATGATTTAGAATTTATTAGTGATCCTTAAAAACCACAATAACCTCTTGAAAAGAACCTTTGTCCAAGGGAGATATTGAGTCTCGATGGGTTCATCTTCTAGGTAAGTATCTCTAACTTTGCTCCTCTCTTTAGTAAATAGAAGTAGCATAAGTAATGGCTTTTGAATAATATTACTCTCTCCATACATCAGGGTTTTACCTATACATAGATTAATTAGGATTCTCTTATGCATGTTTACTTTTATTGTTTACTAACCCCCATTTTGTGCCACAAGCTTTGGTGAGCACTAGATTAGATTTTGCTTTACTTTTTACTAGTTTAATGAATATGAAAACATAGGATCTAGTTAAGTTTATTGCATAGTTTTTATTGACTGGAGGCTTTATAACCCTCCCTAGTTATATTATTATGGTATGAGATCCCTTGGCTAGGTTTAGTGGATCCATATTTGTCATGACCTTGATTATCTAATATATCTCCAATCAAAAGTGTAAGTAAGATATTTCTTCTCTGAACTAATATTGATTTGTAGAATCTATTTCAATTCCCATTGCATACATTCTAGGGAACCCAACATGAATATAGCCCTTTAAGGTTTTATTTCATGCTTTTCATTTCTATCATTTTATTTATTTTTTATATTTGTGATACTAGGTCAACCAAGCCAATATAGTTATAAATTCTATGCACATGTTTAACACACAATAACATAAAAATGACTCTATTATTTCTATTTAGGTCTTCATCAAATACAAATTACTAGATTGAGCAAGTTGACACAATACTCTTGTTCAGTCCTAGATAACAAACTATGTCAAATAGGTTGACTTAGTCTCCCATTGAACATCTAGAATAATAAACTAAGTTATGCAGGTCGACTTAGTCTTACAGTCAACATCTAAATAACTAATTAAGTTGACTAGGTTGACTTAGTCATCTTAATAGTCTTCATTAAATAGGTTTTAATAGAACTAGGTTGACCTAGTTAACTTGGTAGAACTTACAAGTAGCATTCAAGGCACTTTAATAGAAAGTTTACAATCCTCGGCATCTTCCAACCACCAAAGTTCCTTTTTTCTCTTTCTTTCAATTTAATACTTCATTAAAATTATATTTTGTGCAAGTTTGCAGTCTTCAAAACTATAATCCTACATAAAACTAAGTCAACTTGGTTGACTTAGTTCTATATCCTATCATCTATTTAAAAGACTAAGTTGATCCAGTCAACTTAATTCTTAAGGACTCTTTATTATAAAAAATAATAGTGACCCATTTGAATATATTATGTAATTTTTGCATATATTTTCATCTAAATTTAATCTCTGCCATTCTTAATTTGAGAATTAACAACTATATGCTAGTAATTAATTCACACTTTCATTTTCAGCTATGTGCATGCTTATAGTAGCTCACATAATCTAATTAGGTGGTTTTTAAAAATACCATTTAGTTTCATTATTTTACTCTTTTTTCACACACTACCAAATCACACATACTCAAAATACATTTAAAATTTATCTTCCTAAGGCATACCTACTTGGATTTCATCACCAAGAGGGAATCTAACTTGGTTTTCTAGCCAAGTATAAACACATGGTTAATGGTATATATTGGCAAATCACCCAACACCCTTATCATTGTGAGATTGTGAAGTGAGGGGACATGCCCCAATACCAACCAGTACCATTTCCAACATAGATCCCTTTCAACCTAAATAAACTAAAACCATCCATAGATTACTTTTTAGCTCCCTATTTTTCATCTAACTTCCCTATCACACTTAAAATAATAATTTATAATAATCTAGAAACACTCAGAATGACCACTTAGTTAGCATTTGCTTTTTAGTTGAATTCTTACTCTCTGATCATTGTATGTTGTATTGCACAAAATTGCATTGGCTAGTGTTAGTGGAAGATTTTATGCTATATGCCAATTGGATCATTCTCATTAATTCAATTATTTGTGTGTTTACTTCCATTTATTGATTTAATTAAATTGCAAAAACTTTCCCTATTTTTATCACATTATCATTTTATTTGATACAGTCTCTTATAGACTATATTTTTCCCTAACTATAATACTAAGTCAACCTAGTCAACCTAGTACTCCTTTTTGCCAGTTAAGTTATAGTATTAAGTTAACCTGGTCAACCTTGTATCCTAATCAGACTATGTTTCTCCCTATTTTCAATACTAAGTCAACTTGGTTGACTTTTTAATCTTTTACCTTATATCCAATAGTACTATGTCAACCTGGTTAACTTTGTACTCTTATTTCTACCTTTATTTTGTTGTCTAGCCAACTTAGTTTTCCTATTTGGATGATTTATTTCTCTATTTATGTTTCCTTAACATTATGTTCATTTTATCAAAACATCATGAATTCATCTATTAAAATCTTCTTAGACAACTTAAATCCATTTAGACACTATGTGGGGTATCCTTTTCTCCCTCTCTTTACCTCCCAAGAGAACCCTCACTCTTGGAACACCTTTTCCCCTCCTTTGTCTATGGATAGTAACATGGTTCAAATCACACTGCAAGTTAAATTAGGTGGATCCAATCATTTTTGTACCTCTCAAGATATTTCTCATCTTTAATATTTTCAAAATAATGTGGGAACCACTAGTACAATTCTATCCAATAATCCCACTGGTGATCCACCTTCTAATAACCCTTCCCCTGATACCAATTTAGGGAGTTCTCTTATAAATACCAACCTACCAATTGATATGACTCAACTTATTACACAAGTCATACAATAAATGAACATAATAAAAAAATTTAACACCTCTCAAATGATGTAATTA
Organism: Torreya grandis; assembly: GCA_037957365.1. Taxonomy (NCBI): domain Eukaryota; kingdom Viridiplantae; phylum Streptophyta; class Pinopsida; order Cupressales; family Taxaceae; genus Torreya; species Torreya grandis. Next base: position 1,045,899 of record JARHVA010000045.1, read on the forward strand.
CAATGTCATTTGATCAATATGGCTAATCAACCTTTGGTTCTCAATCCTCAAGCCAATACCAATTTTATTCCTCCACCTCTTAGAGTGCCTCAGGAAATGTTATTCCTCAACCTATTATGAATAAAAAATACTTCAAGATATTTAAAATGAGCATTTATCTCTTTTTATAATGTCCATTTATATTGGTAATATATCTCCAACTATCACGTATGATGGGAGTAAAGACCCTACATCTTTTCTTAAAATATTTGGTAATCTTTATAAAGAGTGGATCCAAACCAATAGTTTTACCACAATTAAACTTCTAGTTAAAACCTTCACTATTGATGTATTGGAATGGTACAACCAACTTTCCAAACATTCCATTTGGAAACTTGAGGATTTAGTCAGTCCTTGAGTTAAAGAGTATTAACATAATGACCTTCCCTAAAATTACCTTAGCCATTTCATCAATGCTAAGTAATCTCCCACCAAATCAGCTCATGATTTTATCAAATGATGGAAATATCTATCCCATAAGGCCAACCATAACATGACTAATGATAATTTATTTAAACTCTTTATAACCACTTTAACTCCTTAGCTTCAATATAAGGTTCAAAATTTTACTCCTCAAATGCTTAAACGAAGCTCTTGACCAAGCCAAACATCAAAACTTCCTTATGAAGTAATTCAAACCTAATACCAAATTATTTAAAAGATATTTTCAAATTTATACCAATACCATCACTATAAATACTCCTCGAACCAAACAAAGAGTTTCCAAAGCTAACACTCCCCCATATTCTCACATACCACTAACTATGCAACAAATGAAACAAGTCTTACCACCCTTTAAACCCTTTACTTGTCCTAATAATCCTCCTAAATGGTATAACCCTAATAAATTTTATTGGTTCCATACTAATATTGGTCATTCCCATGAAACTTGTCAATGGATTACTAAATTTGTTGTCTCCTACATGCTTAGTGATTCCTTCAATCATGAAGCCATGATCCAACTCCATCATCAAGAGTAAAACACTAATTCTCAAAAATGATAAGCTTCCAAAGCTTATTCTTCTAATAACCAAAAATATTTTTCTATATCTGATCATCAACAAAATACCAAGGATATTTATGCTATTGATGATGAATATGACCAATATTACAACAATTCTCAATATGTTAACACATCTAAGGTTAATTATCATTGCAAACCAACTCATAAAGATCTTGTCACAAAAACTAAGAAACCATCTTTGGAAGAGAAAACTCTCAAAGATACTACAACCATTCAATTATCCTCATAAGCCCATGAGGAACCACCTCATTCTTATGAACCCCTAATAATTTCCATTCCTTTAAAATATACCTTACCTTTTAAACCCCACATTGGTTCTTCTTATAAATCTCATTGGAACTTTCTTGAAGAAATTAAATCCATGCCTTGTAAGATTCCACTTATGGATTTAGTTCTTACTTCCCCTTATCATCATAAGTTCCTTATGAAATATTTATAATAAATTGAATCTCCATATTCTGTAGATTAATAACCACCCTCTATTGAGCCTCAACCTACCAATGTGCATACCATTGAATCCATGTCTCCTTATTCCAAACCATCTATTAAATTTCTTGAAGAGGACATGATTAATTACTAAATGTTTTTATACGCTAATGATCCACCCCTATTCATTAAAATATCCATTAATGCTACCCTTATTCATAAAGTTTTATTTGATAAAGGGTCTGGTATTAATGTGAAATATTTGTGGCTCATCCAATAACTTGGCTATAATAAGGATCATCTCAAGCAAACTTGCCTCACCTATTGTGGATTTGATAAAACTAATCAAAATACACTTGGTTGTATTTATCTTCCCCTAAAACTTGTACCTAAGACCATTTGAACTAAACTTATGGTCCTTGATTTTCCCTTATCTTATAACATACTCCTCAATCTCCCTTGGACTCATAGATTGAGGGCCATCATCTCTTTTTGTAGCTAATGCATCAAATTCTTACATAACAAAAATTGGTATAAGTATGAGGCTGACCCCAACCCTTGGAGTATTCAACTTCCAATCCAAAATCTCAATATCATATTCCTACCATCCCTACCATAAAAAGTGTTCCTTTTCTTGAATTTATCAACATCAATATAGACCTACAAGTCATTATTTTTAATTTAGATGATGATGAACCTAATGACTTAAAACATACTTACAACACTACTAAGTTACCTCCCTATATATGGGAGTGTCTTTTACCCTCTTTATTACCTCAAGATCATATTATTCCTCTCATTGATGAGGTCACTAATTTTCTCCCTTCGTCAAATGCTCAGGAACCTTCTTACCCAGATAATGCCTTCACATGCAATGATTATAGAGTGGAAAAATTATTCCAAGATCCTCTATTCATGTTTCCATGAAAGTTCAGTGACTTTGGAATCTCCCCTTTGAAACTTCCCCTGAATCTCAATCATGTACCATTTCTCCAAATTATGATGATAACTACATCATGGACCAAGCTCAATCTTGAGACTTGGATGTTCAAAATTATATTAAAACTTCAACTCAAATACATATTTTCAACCGAGATGTTCACATCATTTCCATGAATTTTGAATTAGCTTCTAAAGATCATGTACCTCCTTCAAATACTCCACTTCTTGATACTCCTTGGGTGGTTGAGTAAATCATACCTTCCAAACCTTTGGAAACTATCATATTTTATTTACCACTTAGAGATCCCATCATTACATCTTATTTTTCCCCTATCAAAGAAACTACTGATACACCAATCTCATCTAATCAATCTACTCCTCCTACTCCTAAGATTACATTAAATGTCAGGGCCATAAATGTCTATCAAATACATTATGAATATGATTACCATGGTAATAAAATTATCAATATTGAAGTATATGTTGAGCATTATGGACCTATTCCCACTTTGCCTAGTAATGAATATATCCTTGAATTACTTCATGCTCGAGAACCCTAACTTCCTCGATAACATCACAAATTTGGGAATTTCAAAAAAAAATCCCCTTGTTTCAATAAATTCATTTGCTAGCATCGACCCTAAAACTAATCCAATTTATTCTTTACCTAATGCACCATACCACTTCTAAGATGGAAATCTTATGAATATCAAAGAAACTACTCACATTGACTATGGTACTCCATCATGCCCTCAACCTATTATAATTTTTTAAGAAATCATACCCACTAAACATGATAACTTTAGATTATTTTTTTATAATTATCATGAGATATTCCCTTAGTCCTAAGAGGACATGCTTGGGATCGACCCTATCATTATGTTGCATAATTTAATCACTTATCTCGATGCCAAACTTGTGTGCCAAATATAATAAAAATTTCCACCCAAAGTTTCCACCGTATGTCACAGAAATTTTCAAACTTCTTGATGCTAAGTTTATCAAACTAGTGGACTATTTTGCATGGATTTCTAACATAGTCCTATTCAGAAAAAATTCACCATGGTCATTCATTAGACACCTAAATTTGGCCACTAATGGCTTCATATTTGACTTTAAACCAATTCTTGCCAATCATTGAATACCTAGCCCATGAATTTCTATTAGTCTCAAATTTGTCTTCATAAAATTACATTAAATCAATTTGGCCTACTAAATAAATTAAACAAAGTAAATACACACATTGAATTAATCAAAATCAAACAAATGACCAAATGCCTAAAAAGAATTAATTAACTTGCACACCCTAATCAAAATTAATTAGCAAGTTAAATCAATTTCAAATCTTAATTGAGTTCACCCATGAGCTAATAAATCAATTAAATTAGTTACTAAAAAGAAAATTTAAGAACATCTTACCTTTGTGAGTTGTCATTTTTGGAAAATATCTAAAAGAATATCCTAGGAATATGCCAAACTCAACCAAAGTTAATAAACTCAACCATGGTTGTGAGTTGTCACTTTTGGAAAATATCTAAAAGAATATTCAAGGAATGTGTCAAACTCAACCAAGATTAATAAACTCAACCATTGTCAAAATTAACCCATTCCAAGGGATTTGAAAGCCTATATAATCAAGCCTAGAGCTCTTCATTTGGGAGCTCAATCAAAGTAGAGTTATAATGCAGGAATAGATTCAGGAAGCTAAAATCATAGTGTTATAATGTTGAAATCGAGCCAATCCATATCAATCAAGCCAAGCATTCAAAAATGGTGCATAGAGGAGATGATGTTATCCATATGTAATTGATGAAGACTTCTTATTCATAAACTGAGCAATCCAAATGAAGAAATCATTTGAATCTCTCAAGGAAGGTAAAGATTGTTGTTATTTACATTTTAATTGGGTTATTTACTCATTAGGATCCCCCTAAGATCTATACTTAGAGATGTTAGTATGTTATTGCGTTTATTTCATGGTTTTATGGACTCACACTTGATCTAACCTCCTCTCTTTGTCAAATTCCTTGATCATAATTCACATCTACATTGATTTCCATAATCTTAATCTAGCTTATCCCAAGGACAATTTCCCTCTACCTTTAATAGATTCCATTGTCAATTCCATAGCTAGTTATGAAATGTTATCCCTTATGGATGGTTTTTTAGGATATAAATAAATTCACATTACCCCAACAGACCAACATAAGACAACATTCACCATGGAATGGGGCACCATTGCTATGTTAAAATTCCTTTCAGACTCAAAAATTTTGGAGCTACTTATCAATGAGCAATAATTCATATCTTTCATGATCTTATTCATAAAATTTTAAAAACTTATGTGGATGACCTCATTATTAAGTCTAAATATCATAAGAATTATCTTTCTAATCTTTCCATCATCTTTGAACACCTTCTTAAATATAAAGTTAGACTAAATCCTTACAAATGTGTCTTCGGTGTCATATCGAGAAAACTATTAGGATTCTTAGTTTCTCTCTATTACATTGATGTTGACCCTACCAAGATTAATGCTATCATCAACATGCACATCCCTCAGTCCATTTTAAACATTCACACTTATCTTGGTAAACTTGGGGCAATTAGATGATTTGTCCCCAAAATGGCTTACCATATCCACTTTATCAATTCTCCTCTTAAGAAAGGCAATGCTCTAGAATAATAGATCCCTATCAAAAAACATTTATAATATTAAGGAATCATTGCTTCACCTACCTACTCTTCATTCCCCTTACAATGATTGACCTTTGATCCTATATACCTCTTCCATACCCATATCCACTAGGGAAATTATTTCCCAACATGATGATATTAGAAGAAAATATGCCATCTACTATATCAGATGAGGCCTCATTGATTATGAAAACATTATAAAAAAATTCAAATGTGATTACCTTACCATATATTTTTCAACCAAAAAACTTTGACATTATATGCTTTATCGAACCACTTATGTTATCATACATTCCAATCCCCTTCATCACTTCTTATCCAAATCCTTTATTTTTAGAGATAGAATTGGCAAGTGGATGGTCCTTATCATGGAATTTGATATTTTAAATATTACTCAAAAAGTAGTCAAAGGATAAATCATCATTGATCAACTTTTCACAACTCATGTGCCTGCTACTGACCACCTTCAAGATAGTCTTTCTTAATGATAATATTTTCTATATTGAAGGTCTCAACCAAGACATATCCCTTAAATATTACTTCCATAACTTCACTATTGATCTTGAAGCAAGTAATCTTGATGAAACTACTATCCTCCCTGATACTACTAAACCAAAATTAATTATCAATGAACTTCCTAAAATTAATCTCAATTTACATGAAGATACTTGCACCCTTCATTTTGATGGTGCTAAATGCCTTTAAGGTTCTAGGGAATGCTATATTCTTATGATCCCTTTTGTAAAAATCATCCCTTTAGCTTTTCACTTAAATTTTGATATCACTAACAACATGGTCGAGTAGGAAGCTTTAATCTTAGGCATGAGAGCTTCCCTTGATTTAGATATCCACTACCTATATGATTTAGGCAATTCCTAACTCATTTATTGCTAATACACCAGTGATTACCAATTCAAAAGTGAGAATCTCATTACTTATCATCAAATTGTAACTAAGCTCACCAAATATTTAATTTATTTAACAATTACACTTATCCCTAGAGATCAAAATTATATTATTGATTCTATCACTTATTTAGTATCTCTTTTTCATTTGCACCAAATTCTTACTGATCCCACTTTTCTTATCCAAATACAAAAATCTCCATCTTCTACTCAACCACAAAATTTGCTTATCTGCCACATTGAGGCCATCCCCATTCGATAAAGCCCATGGTAAAAATACATCATTCAATTCCTAGAACATCAAACTTATCCTCCCAACCTATATTCTCAAAAAAAAACTCACATTCACAAACAAGATTTTAAGTATGTATTTAGACATAACATCGTATATTATCAAAATGTTAAAGGTACCTTGCTCCTCTATGTTATGAAAGATGAAGTTCCTCTTCTTCTTAACCAAACACATGGGGACATTTGTGGTGGCCACTATAACATACATGCTATAACCCATAAATAATTATGTATGGGATACCTTTGGCCCACTCTTGAAAAGGATTCCATTGAATTTTCTAAAAAATGTACTCCTTTCTAGGTTCATGACAATTTAATTCATTCACCTCTAGTCAAGATTTAAACTATAGAATATCCTTGGCCATTATCCATGTCAGGATTAGATCTCAGAGGAAAATTACCTCACTCTCAAGAATAGTATGTCTTTATAATCACAGCAACATAAAATTTTACCAAATGGGTTGAGGCTATTCTCCTTGTTAATATTATTAGTACCACCATCTCCAAATTCATCCTTAATCAAATAATTTTTTGCTTTGGTGTCCCTCATACTATCATTTTAGACAATGGTGGTAATTCTAAAAATAAAGATATTGAATAGCTTTGTGTTAAATTTAAAATCAATCACAAATTCTTCACACCCTATCATTAATAATGTAATGGTCAAGCTAGGGCCACCAATAAAATTACTAATAAAATTATCTAAAAGACAATTCCTGAAACTTGTATGGATTGGCATCTTAAACTCTATCCTACTCTTTGGGCCTATCACACTAGCATATGCACTACCAGTGGGGCAACACCATTCTCTCTAGTATATGGTTCTAAATCAATCCTTCCATTAGAAGTTAATCTTCCCTCTCTTTGTCTATTTTTTCATGATATCATACCTGATGAATAATTACATGAAGATCACCTTCATGTTCTTGATCTCCTTGATGAGTATCATATTTTTGTTTTATAACATGATCACTAATACAAGGCCCGTATTGCCAAACAATATAACAAACAAGTTATAGTTCACACATTTAATATTGGTGATCTTGTACTTAAAGTAGACTATACTCATGACAAAAAAAAGTAAATATTCCCAAAAATGGTGGGGTCCTTACTTAGTCAAAGATGTTCTTGGTCCAAGTACCTATCACCTTCAAACCAATGAAGGTCATATTTTCAAAGAACCCACTAACGTGTAATTTCTCAACAAGTATTCTACCTAATCCTTTCCTTATTTTTACTAATTATATATACTATATAACACTTTTTTTAAGATAATTATATGGGTCTCACCCTCCACACCAGTTCTCTTTTCAAAAACCTTAGTCCTTTATTTTGGTCTTTTGGTTTCCATTTTTTTCATGAGTTGCATTGTAAAACTGTGGATAAGACTCGATCTTCTTCATGATGTACTTTCATTCTCTTTACTTTCATACTTTTTACACACTTTTTGGCACCCCTTGGGTTCCTCTTTTTTGAGTTACAGTGTAAGACCATGGATTGGACCTAGCCTTCCTCACAAATACCATCTTTTTCTTAACTCATTTATTTTTCACATGCTTTATACACCCCTTGGGTTTCTATTTTATGAGTTGGAGTGTAAGACCATGGATAGGACCTAGCCTTCCTCATAAAATCACCATCTTTTCATTCCTTATCTAGAATGTGTTTTGAAATTGTTATGAGTTTTTTATCTTTATTCTCAACTTTAGTTTTTGTTTCTTTTTATAGATAAAATTTTCACAACAATCTGTGCTAGCATATTTTACTCTACCCACCTCATTCTTATGATAAGGAATCACACTTTTACTATCATTATATCCATTTTTCACCCTTTGTCCAATTTTTTGCGATTTGAATAAATTAAAATTATTTCATTTTTTATTCCTCTTGATTTCATTTCCTTTCATTCCACATTGGCTAAAATAAGTTCAAAGTCAAGATAGCACTTTTATTTCACCTGACTTTATGAGATTCTTAGACACCATGCACTCTGAGTTCTCTCTCTTAAAAACCAAGTCCAAAGTATTCAAATAAAAGTCATCTTTAGCACCCATGTTTGGTTTTCCAAATCCATATGGAGGAGGAATAAAAAAAATCATCAAGAAATTTAAAAACCAAATCATTTGAAACAAAAGGCAATGATATACAAAAGGCAACATACAAATCTCAAAAGTCAAAATCACACCAAAAAGATGTGATTACAAACACATCTCTTATATCCAAATGAATCTCAAACTCCACAATTAGCCTCATAATAAATCTGAGGTCCATTAGAGTGTGTTATATCAATATATTGGAATAGGACAATTCAATAAACTCTATAGTGCTACCTACTTTCTCACGTAAGTACCTAATCTTCATAGTGGATTGACAACTCTATAAGGGGTCCTGAAGAACGGGGAACACATTATGGGAAGGTAGGTCCATTTTACTTTTCATGAATATATCATTCATGGGATGTTTTATATAATTAATTTTTTGACCTAAGATTTGTGTTGTTAGGATAAGTTCTTTAGATTCCTTAAATTTGATAGTCCTCTTGTTTTGACAAACCTAATTTGAGTGTCTTAACTTCGATAAAAAGTTCCTCTACCTTGGTTTTTCCTTCATTCTCCCCTCCACCCATTTCATTTCCCCTCTTGACAAGCATGTGTGATTCTAAATCTATTTTCCTTTCATCTATACTTCCTTCTTATTCACATCTTAGAAAAAAAACCTACTAACACTACTTTATTTTAGTTTCATCTATCCTTAGAACAAAACAATATGTTTGAGTGTCTATGACTCATTCTCTTTACACCATGGCTCTAAATTTTTATATGTGCCTTGATTTATTTATATAATTTATCATTGTTGTACTACATTTTTTCTAGACACTAGAGTCCATTTCTACTTTCATGTATTTTTTCCATTCTTGAGTGAGGTCAATTTGTTACTTATCACTCTCCAATGTTATTTTCCTATTTATGCACCTTTTTCTATTGATGATCTAGTAAGGATTGTTACTTCTCACTCATCAATGTTATTTTACCATTTTTCTTTCTTATATTTATTTAAGTAAATATTTTTACTACTTTTACATTGATGTTTTATTACCATCCTTTTTGACATGTATCTTTGGTTTGACTTGGTGAGTTTGTCTTTCTTACTTAAGGTTTACTTTTTTGAGTTTCTCGATCTTTAGTAGCCTTAGATTTTTGGTTACCCAATTTACTCTAAATTTTGACTTGGTCATTTGGTTTAACATATCACTTGTCACCCTAGCTTTCCAAATTTCCAAGTATTTTTCATCCACATAGCACTAATTATCTTAACTTTCTTACATATATTTGTTTTTTCTCTTTAGTTTTATATCCTTGGGTTTTTCAAAATTAGTTTTTATGTCCTCCATTATCAAAACTAAAAACATAGTAGAGAACCACCCAGTGATAAAGTTAAATCAAGGTATGCATCACATTTACTTTTTAATTATTTCCCTTTCATTTATTTAAACTTTCAATTATTTTATGCTTTAAATTACTATAACTTTTTTTAACTTCAGCATTGTGTGTTACCATGTTATTTATCAAAGCACCATCCCTTATTGCACCTAAGTAACATGTAATGAGTTTCGAGTGGGGCATATGTATACACATGATATTTTCAAACTTTATCAATTACTAATGTTTTCTATCTTGCAAGAACCCATCAAGTCTCAATCTCTCTAAGTGCACACTCTAAGGGGTGTGCCAAGAAAGGGGTGGGTAGACCATTGGTGCTTCACAATATTATTGTCCCTTTTACCACTTACTATCTACATACTTATCTTCCAAAAACCATTCCCCTAACCTTTGGTTCTCATTTTACATGCTCTTCTAGTATTTTACCACATTCATTATCCATTTCCTTAACCTAAACCCTTTTTTGAAAATTTACATGACTATGTCAGCCACATCGACCTTGTATTAGTATTAACAAAACTTATTAGGGTCTAGGTTGGCCTCTAGCTGACCTAGTCCATGAGCTAGTTAGTTTTTATCAATTATGATACTGGGTTGATTGTGTTGAATTTATTGACCAAAACTTTCAAAAAGGTTTAGGGTTAGATCCACCATATAAACACATTAATTTCACCATTCTTAGAGATTAAGCAAGAGTTATTATTTACTTTTGCTTCTTTACAATATACTCTTCCACCATTCTACTTGAAGAGTCTTAGCTTAGGGTTTTTACTTAGAGAATAATATTGTCTTGTGAAGAAGTCTTAGATGATTTGGCCTTTTTTAGTGATCCTTATAAACCACAACAACCTATTACAAATCACCTTTGTCTAAGGGTGAGATTGAGTCTTGATGGGTTTGTCTTCTAGGTAAGTATCTCTAATTTTGATCCTCTATTTAGTAAATAAAAGTAACATAAGTAATAGATTTTGAATAATATTTCTCTCTCCATGTATTATGGTTTTACCTATACATAGCTTAATTAGGATTCTCCTATGCATGTTTACTTTTATTATTTAATAAACCCCACATTGTGCCATAAGCTTTGGTGAGCACTAAATTATATTTTGATTTACATGTTATTAGTTTAGTGAATATGAAAAAATATGACCTAATTAGGGTTATTACATAGTTTTGATTGACAAGAGGCTTTAGAACCCTCTCTAGTGATATTATCGAGGTAAGAGATCCATTGTCTAGGTCTAGTGGATCCATATTGGTCATGACCCTAATTATCTAATGTATCAATCAAAAGTGTAAGTAGAATCTATCTTATCTAAGCTAGGATTGATTTGTAGAATCTTTTACATTTTCCACTGCATACAGTGTCAAGCTTCTGCAAAGACCCCTATGTCAATGATCACTACCTAATAGCCAATACTCTAAATAGGGATTTAGACTTATTTAGTTATCCCCTATATGTTGGATTGTGTTTGAATCATGTAATGTGTGATAAGTAAGTAAAATAATAGCCTAGCTTGTAACTTGGAAAATATGGCTCATGGAGTGCTCCTTCAAAAATTCAGACCTAAAGATATGTTATCATTATGAATTATATGGAAATAGGATAAAATAGGTAATATTTTCTCATTGGAGTGCTTAATTGAATGCCTTTGGTAAGTTTCCTTGTGAGTAGGTAAGAAGTTGCTAGGTGTTTTCTAGGTGTGTAATGATTGAGGGTTGATATTGTATATATACTAATCCCTTTAGATAATATTTCACATTAAATCACTTAGGTATACCATAAGAATATGTTTTATTTAAAAATTGGATGACTTTAAGGCATTGGACACTTATGTTGGAATAAGAAACTTGCATCAACATAGGTGTCTAATTAGGACATAAGTGTCTGGACAAATGGAAAGCTAACATAAGTCCAAAACTTACAGAGATGGAAGATAAGTAAGTTTATAACATTATGGGCAAGATAGAAGGTCTGAGTCATCTAAATAATATTAGTCAGACTAAGAGATAAGTAATTAGGCATAGAGAGATAGTGTATTTGAGCCTTTTAGTAGTAGGAAAAATCTATAAGTTGGAGGTACATCCATTATATGAATTTATCAATTGTATAATACTGAGGTGCTATATAATTCATAAATATTATCGATATAAGGAGGTAAAATTATATGCCCTAATATAAACAATATATAACAATAAATGTATCAAGTGTGATAATTGCCACATGTCTAGGTGTTTGTCGGATATGGGACATGAGATCCCAACCAAATAAGAAAAATGTATGATCTATAGTAAAAGGATGTAATAAGTTCCATATAGTTAATATAATATTATTGAATCATGTCAAAAATATTATGTATAATACCCCTGATGCTAATATATAGATAAGATCATTTAATATATATGAGTATCATGCCCCAAATGGAAATGGATAGATATTAATAGGTATGAATGTGGATATGATTCCCGTAATGGTAAAATATAGATATTACCTAATAGAAAATGTATAGGTATTGTTGGTGTATACTTTTGTCCCACTAAGTTTTGCCTACATAATCTAGTCAAGCTTACTTAGGTTTAATAAAGGTCCTTAAGGGGAAAATAATCCCATGTGCATTATAATGTTGGGACTTGTGTATTTTCCACATATATAAGGAACCTTCCTATGCACTTTTTAGCTAATGATGCTAATGCTTATTAATGCAATTTTTTTTATTTTGAATATATGTTTCTTCCTCTTTTGAATTATTCTTTTTAGGTTTCATTACTCCATACAGGTTTTCTCCATGCATTCAATCTTATACAATAGATCTAATTGTGTCCCACTCTGATATGGTATCAGAGCTTTATTGCTAGTTGAATGCTATTGTTCCTATTGTGAGATCTAGCATTCATCTTGTTCAAGTTTTTTTCTTTATTTTGGTTTTTCAAGGGTTTGGTGGGATTTTTCAAAAATCAATGCAAATATATATAACCAAGGTTTCCTAATGAAAAATGGATAGTTTTGTTGTATTCATAAGGTGTTAAAACCTTAGGATTGGATGTAAACACTACCTGGTTTTGTGATAATTATTTTTTTAGATTTTTTTTAAGGTTTGAAGATGTTTCTCAAAAATCTATAGATTTCATACCATCTAGTACTCAAACTAGAAAAAACAATTAGGTTTTTATGGTTTTTTCAAAATACAAAGTGGTTCTTTACAAAATTTACACAAGGATGTACATATTTTCTAAGATATGGGTTTTACTTGTAGGATTTTTCACCATTTTTATCTAGTTTTTGGTGATTTTATACAAAATTTAGGACTTAAAATAATTTTGTAGCTTCTTCAAGCCCTCCTTCGCATGGTGACATGGACTATAAATGTGCACATATTTTCACACCTTCACAAGCCCAAAGGTCCATTAACCATACCCTATTCCATGTAGTGACATGTGCTTTATGCCTACATGGGGCCCAATGCATGTTTACCTAACCCCATCCAATGTGATTGTAGATTCCATGTTGTTTACTTTTGTGGGTCCCAAGGCTTGCCATCCTAGCCATCGATGACATGGCAACATGAATTATGCATACCCTAGTCATATGGTGTGGTAACATGAAGGGGGATTAAATTTATATTCCTAAAATTGTGGTATTAACTTTATCACCCAATTCTAAGTTTTTAACACTCAACATTTTTTCAAATTTTACAAAGTGGAGGATCACCTTACCATATTAAACTTTAATTAAGCATAAATTTTGACCCATTGTTCATTTTGAGGTGCCATTTTTTTTGAAATTGAATGTTTTTTTGAGATATTCACATTTGTTCTATTCTCTTTCCTTATCAATTTAAACCTATATATATTCATGAGGGTGTTACATTACCATTATATAACACATGTAGTTAAGCACATACTTCCTTCCTACATCATGGATCTTAGTTTTTTTCCACTTCTTACACCATTCAACTATCACGAGTAGAAATTCAAAGTACAAATCCTCTTGAGAATAAAATTATTATACTTAATTAAGATAGGTATATAAATAAAATAAACACTTGATACAAATAAGGTGAAGAGGTAAAACCAAAATGATGAAGCCTACAATCTATTATGCCTATCTATGTCTTCCAACTTGCTTTTTAATATCAAATCTATAACCACTCTAAATAAAGTGTGTACCTTATTGCATAAACTATTTGGCAAGTAAGATGAGATGAGGGGTCATAAGTTTTGGATTGAGCTCATCAAATTGAGCACAAGTGACTTTGATATGATACAAGACTTCTTCATCAAGTTCAAATCACTTAGTTTATAGTTGAAATTATATGGCATTGATAAAAATGGTGATCAATTGATTCTTTCCATCCTTAATAAATTGGGATTTGACTATTCTATATTTTTTTCTACCTTCCACACCACCAACCATGCCCATAGAGCTACATGGACCATGCCATCCTTGGATGACTTTTTTTTTACTTGATTCGAGAGAATGATAAGCTCATTTAAATGGGTACACTGAAGTCCTCCAAATATCATGCCTTAATTATGAGTTAGGACAAATAGAAGGCTTCCAATAACAAGGAGAAGAAATAGAACAAGAAGGAACCAAAGCAAAGAAGGGGTTACAAATCTAATGCTAAGCCAAAATCATCAAATGAGCCCTCCTATTCAAACATGAAATCCAAGAAAGATAAATTCACATGTGGCTATTGCAATAAATATGGGCATGATGAATCCAAATCCATGAATAATCAGATTGACCAATTGATAAAAATGCTTGAGAAGCACAATATCAGTGTCCCTAGTTTTACCACTCAGAGTTCATCAGCATAGGGGTCTTATAAGGCCAAAGATAGTAAGAAGGGAAAAGATAAGGGAAAAACACTAGTTATAATTACATCTCATCCTTCCACATGGGTTATTGATTTTGGTGCCTCATACCACATGGCTTCATCACAGGACATGTTCACATCTTTGGAGCCTTATTTTATGTATTCCATTTTATTGGGTGACAATACTTATACAAAAGTTAGTGGGATTAGATCTATTCAAGTGAATGATGGAATATTTCATGATGTCTTATTTGTTCCCTCTTTATCCACTAATCTCTTATCTATGTACCAGATCACTCACATCAATTCATGTAAGAGAATTGATTTCACACCTAATTCTATGGTTATTAGTGAAGAAAATAATGACTCCATTATTACATTTGGGAAAAAAATCACCAATATAGGTTTTATACTCTCTCACATTTTTCTCTTTATTAACCCTATACTGCATTACTCACTCATTCAGATGAGGTGATTAAGCCATGGCATGAGCAATTTAGCTATCTCAACTATCACTACTTGGATCAACTTAGTCATCAAGACATGGTTTTAGGGTTACCATGAGTTAAGTTTTCTAATGGAGTTTTCCAAGGTTGCATACTTGGTAAACATCTTGAGGACAAATATGACAAAGGAAAATCATGGAGAGCTAAATAGATATTAGAGATTGTTCATAGTGACATTTCTATACCATTTCCAAAACCTTCATTTAATAGGAATAAATTCATGTTCATTTTCATTAATGACTTTTCAAGGTATACTTGTATGTAGTTTATTAAGTATAAATATAAGGTCTTTGATTATTTTTTAGGACTTCAAAGCACTTGTAGAGAAATAATCAAATAAAACCATCAAGATTTTGTGCACTAATAATGATGGTGAAAATGTTAGTAAATACTTTACGTAATTCTATACATTAGAGGGGATTGAATTGTAACATACAGCTCCATATAATCCTCAATAGAATGATGTTGTAGAGCTTAAGAATAGATACTTGAAGGAAATGGCTAGTTATATGTTCTACTCCAATTATTTTACACCTTAGTATTGGGTTGAGGCCATCAACTATGCTTATTACATACAAAACTGAGTTACAAAGAATTAAAAGGAGTCACTCTTTTTAAAGCTTAGAGTGATAAAAAAACCCATAGTTGAGCACTTTTGAGTGTTTATTTTTCCTATTATGGCTCACATTATGAAGAATAAACATAAGGAATTAGAACCTCATATTCATTATTGCATCTTCATTAGATGTCCTAAGGGTGTTAAGTGATATAGGCTTCTCCATCCCATCACTCATGAGTTATTCATTGAGAGGAGTGTTTGTTTTATAGAGGGTTATTTTGACTCCACACTTGACGCCTCTCACCTCTATTTAGATCCACTTGGATTTTATGATAGTTATAATTATTTAAATCTTTTTGATTAACCTCCTAATGATCCTAATTCAATTCTTCTTTTAATTATGACTATTAGAGTAGTGATAAGGATTCCCATCCTCCTTCTCTTGGGTTATATTTAAATGATGAGGAATCTCATCCTAACTCTCTAATTACTAGTCCTCTTTGGGATAGATAAACGCTACAAAATGATGGCCAATGGGTTGGAGATCCATTAGATAATAGATAAACCCATTCACAATTCCAAGATGCCCCACATAATTTCATTACATCTACTTATAATCCACAATCATCTCATGAGGCATCAAGCATTCTTTAGTGGGATACTACTATGAAAGAGGAATATAGTTCCTTATAGAGGAGAAATACTTGGGATTTAGTCCCACTTCCCAAGGGAAAGAAACTCATTTGATAAAGGTGGATCTATCAAAAAAAGTTTATAATAAATGGGTTTGTAGACAAGTTCAAATCATGTTTGGTAGCAAAGGTTTTTTCTAAAGTACTTGGAATTGACTACACTAATACGTACACCCTTGTTGCCAAAATGAACTTAATTTTACTCACTCTCATAATTATTGTAGAAAATCATTGGGATGTTAATCAAATGGATGTGAAGAGCGAATTTATTCATGATGGCCTTAAAGAGGTAATATACATGGAACAACCACAAGCATTTATGGAATATTTCTCCTTAGTCTACAAACTTCATAAATCTATCTATGGACTCAAATAAGCTCTTCAAACTTGGTATGCCAATATGGACTCCTTTCTTCTTTTGGTTGGGTTTACTAGATGCCATTCTGATCCAAATGTCTACATCCTATGATAGGATAATTCATTATTGATTTTAGTTCTCTACATGGATGACCTATTGATCACAAGGAGTTATCCATCCACCATCATAATAGTGAAAACCATTTTTTATGATAAGTTCTTAATGAATTACTTGGGTTTATTGCATTACTTCTTCAGGATTGAAATTATTGAATTAGACTCTAGGATCACTATTCCACAATCCAACTATGTTATTGATTTGCTTGCATGGTTTAACATGGATGACTCTAAGCTAGCTCTGAATCATTTTATATATGGTGTGAATCTTGAGACTTATTTTCCATCTCATTTGGTTGATTTTACCTCATATTGATAACTTATTGGTAGTATCATCTACCTTACATATACTATACCTGATATTTCATATGCAGTGGGCATAGTCTCCAGATTCAAGTAAGAACCACATGAACTGTATTGGAAATTAGCTAAGTGGATCCTCTAATACATTCAAGGTACTCATAATTTTAGGATTCACTATGGAGTAATCATTGACATCGACTTGATTGGTTATATAGATTTAGATTGGGCTGGTGACATTCAGAATCACAAGTTTACTTCATGATATAGTTTTTCCCTTAGTTTAGGTTTGATTAATTGGTCAATAAATAAGTAGAATAATATTTATTTATCTTCTATAGAGGCATAATATAGAGGATATGTTAATTTTTCCACTGAATCATTTGGCTTCAGGAAGTTCTCATTAAGTTTGGTATCTAGTTTTAATGACCAATAGTCATCTTTTATGGCAACCAAAGCACAATCTAGATCTATAAGAATCTAGTCCTCTATCAAAGGACCAAGCATATCAATATACATATACATTTAATTTAGGATATTATCCATGAGTAGGTCATTAATATCCACTACATATAGACAATGGATTAAATTGATGATATATTCACCAAAATCTTTAATAAGAGAAAGTATCTTCATTTATGAGATCTTATTGGGGTTCAATCAAGTCCATAGTATTCCTCCTCGAGAGATAATATTTATGTACTCAGGTACTTCATCAGGTATTTGTGTCAATACCTAATTCTTCTACCCACCTAAGTTATGCTTAAGGGGGGTGTTGGTTATCCCACTAGGTTTTGTCTATATGGTCTAGTCAAGCTTGATTAGGTTTAATAAAGTCACTTAAGGAAAAAATAATTTCACACACATGAGGATGTTGGGACTTGTGTATTGTCAACCTATATAAGGAACCTTCATATGTATTTTTTGGATAATGATGCTAATACTTCTTAATATAATTTATTTATTGTGAAGATTAGTTTCTTCCTCTTTTGAATTGTTTTTTCTAGTTTCACTACTTTATAAAGGTTTTCTTCATGCATTCAATCTTATTTAGTAGATTTGATTATGGACCACTCCAACATGTACAATGCCTATAATTAAAAAATAGAGAAAGTAAATCACATAGATATGTAGGTATGATTCCCCTAACACCAATGCATAGATACTAAACTTGAGAAATGGTGTATCTTTGTATTGGTTAGTGATGTAAAAAATTAAATGTGTAACATGTCTGATTAAGGTCAAAGTGTAATAAATGAGGCCCATATTGAAAGTGAAAAACAAATCATGAGTATAAATGATGTGTATTTATAAGATGTAGTATGTTGAATCAATGTAATATAATGTCACACATAGTAATATAGATTAAGATTGATAAAGTACTAGGTAAGATAAATAAATACATGGTATAAGAGTAATAAATGTTTACTCAATTATAAATGTTGAATATGGTTTCTAACTAATGTGCTTAGGTGAGGAAAATGTATATATATGTCTCTCAATAGGTGACATTATCAAAAAATTACTAAGAGGATGATTAAATCATATTGATTTAATAATTGGTAGGTAATTTTTAAAAAGTTACTTAGGGTATATAAGTCCAAATCAGCATTTAAATATATTCATTTGG
This sequence comes from Torreya grandis, assembly GCA_037957365.1. Classification (NCBI taxonomy): domain Eukaryota; kingdom Viridiplantae; phylum Streptophyta; class Pinopsida; order Cupressales; family Taxaceae; genus Torreya; species Torreya grandis. The sequence continues at coordinate 1,064,644 of JARHVA010000045.1, forward strand.
TCATTTATGATTATAGATTTGAACTATTTGAGCCATGGGAGAGGAAATATGGATGAAAGATGATCCATGGTCTTAGGCCATTTGGAACATGTATGTGAGTGAGTCATCATTAGGGGGGCTTATATTATCTATAAGTCATATAGAGATCACCTAGGGTGGTTCATAGATGCTCAGTAGATAAGTAAAATAGGGTTGAGTTAATGGTATAGGATCATCATAGGGATTTTGAGAATTTTTAGTCTAAGACAGTCACCCAATAGTATGGGTCACAACAAAATATACCCTTAGTACCACATTTGTGATGATTATCATGAATATTTCCTATTTGTGTTATTGAGATGAATGCACCTAGATCTA